>JAFVLL020017208.1:0-38956 GCA_021397915.2 Tor tambroides
TGTGTGTTTTTAATTCAAAATAGAAATCTTTTGTCACAAAATACACTACGGTTCAAAAGATTGGGGTCAGTAATGTTTTTCTTTCTTTCATTTAAAGAAATTAAAACTTTTATTCAGCATGGATGTGTTAAATTGATAAAAAGTGATAGTAAAGAAGACTTTTATCATTAGAAATAAAAGCTGTTATTTTTAACTTTTTATTAATAATTTTAATCAGTTTTCTGAAGGATATTGTACACTAAAGACTGGAGAAATGGCTGGAGTAATAGCTGATGAAAATTGAGCTTTTAATCACAGAAATAAATTATATTTTGAAGTATATTAAAATATAAAACAGTCATTTTAAATTGTAAAAATATTGCACAATATTACTGTTTTTTTCTGTGTTTTTGATCAAATAAATGCAGCCTCGGTGAGCATAAGAGACTTCTTTAAAAAACATTAAAAATCTTACTGATCCCAAACTATATATATATAGCCTATATTTGTGGGGGATTTTTAGATTTATCATATTTATCAGTTATTTGACACAACATGATGCAGCAATTTAAAGAAATAGAAGCTGTTTAAATTTAAAAGTAGTACAACTATTGATTTCAGCTCAGTCATAGATATTCTATTTCTTTTGTACTTACTACCTTAATTATTCCTAGGAACAAGTGGAGTATGTGTTTCTGGTCATTTTCACCATCGAAACATTCACAAAGATTCTCGCGTACGGTCTGGTCATGCATCCCAGCGCCTACATCCGCAGCGGCTGGAACTTGCTGGATTTTGTCATTGTCATTGTGGGGTATGTGTGAGGTTACTTGAAATAATACTTCCAAATTCAAGTCAAGTTATATTTATTTGTATTGTTTCAAAGCAGATTTACAGAAAATCATGAACGTTATGTTTATGATATCTTCATGTCCTATAGTTGCATTTAGCAGATTAGCACGGAACAATAATATAGCAGTTGAGATATGCTATATATTATATATTGCTTTATGTGAATTTACTGTATATATTTGGGTAAAGTTGGACATACTTATAAATGCAACTTAATATAAAGACTTTAATTTAATTAATTAATTTATTTATTTTCAATTTTTTTTTATTTAATTGGTTTAATCAAGACAGAGTTGAAGGCTACATGATGTACTTAACTGACAGTAGAGCTCACCAGGTTTGTGTGCTCCATTTGCAGTCTTTTCAGCGTTATAGCTGAGATGGGAGAGCACAAACCAGGAGAGGCCCATCACGCAGCAGGTAAACCAGGAGGTCTGGATGTCAAAGCCCTGAGAGCTTTCAGAGTACTGAGACCCCTGCGGCTCGTGTCCGGTGTGCCAAGTAAGTGTGTGTGTGTGTGTGTGTGTGTGTGTGTGTTCTTCTGACTGGACATTTGTTCACACAGTGCTGGCTGAGTCTAATTCCCACATCTACAGTGATAGTGATTCAGGTTGTGATGTTTGCAGGTCTGCAGATTGTGTTGAACTCCATCATGAAGGCCATGGTGCCTCTGCTCCACATCGGTCTGCTGGTCATGTTTGTCATCATCATTTACGCTATCATTGGGCTGGAGCTCTTCATAGGCAAGATGCACAAGACCTGCTACTATGTAGGGACAGGTGAGAAATGCAAACACAAGCTTTTACACAGCTGTCTGCAATGCCACTCTATTTGCATTAAGGGGACACGGTTGTTCTCCCAAAACATAAAATTCTGTCATGGTTCACTGACCCTCATTGTAGTTCCAAACCCAACATACTGTACATCAACATGATCAACATACGTACATACACATAAAAGCTTAAAGGGGTCATATGATGCGATTTCAAGTTTTCCTTTCTCTTTGGAGTGTTACAGGCTGTTTGTGCATAGATAAGATCTTTGAAGTTGCAAAGACTAAAGTCTCAAAACCAAAGAGATATTCTTTATAAAAGTTAAGACTCAACCACGCCCACCTAAAACGGCTCATTCAAACACGCCCCCACATGTCTACGTCACGGTGTGGGAAGATTTGCAAAACACCGCCCAAACGTACACACAAAGAAAGAAGGCGGAACTATTATTCTCGCTGTAGTATTGTTGCTGCCGCCGGCGCCATGTCGTGGAGACGCTGTGTGTTTCATTGTGAAAGCGAAACTACTTTGTTTGGGCTTCCAAAAGAGGACACAACTAGAAATCAGTGGTTAAGTTGTATTTACAACACTGTTCCAGAACAGTTCAACCCAAATATTAGAGTGCAGCGCATTTTACGGAGGACTATTTCCTGAAGCTGGAAGAGTAGCCTACAATGCTGGCTTGCACAAAGGCTGTTTCTATAAAGTGGGGCAATTCCAACTTTGCAAGAACAGTCTACCGCGTCTGACTCACAGCCTGTAAGTACTTTTCTTATTTAAAGAATTTGCCACTGACGATTTAAACGCGAGTTTTGAGCAGTGTAGAGTAGTGCTTGTTGTTTGTCGTTTCTCTGATCACAAATGCAGACATAATGTTTACGCGCCGCGATGCAACGCAATGTGTAAAAAGTCATTATAATCAGTAATTATGTCCCCACTGGATGCAACAAATGCCTCGTTTATAGCGGGTTTTATTGTTTTAGTCTCATCACGCCGGGACCATAGACTGTAAAAAGGCCGGGACACGGCATCACAACATGGGAAGGGGCATAACATTTCCGTCACATGCTTGAGGTATTCGGCCAATCACAACGCACTGGATAGCTGGCCAATCAGAGCATGCCTCGCTTCTCAGAATGATGAGCTTTGTAAAAATCGACGTGTTTCGGAAAGGCGGGGCATAGAGAAGCAACAATAATGTACAGTATGTGGAAAATAATGTGTTTTTTGAACCTTAAACCGCATAAACACATTGCATTACACCAAATACACAAAATAATGTTCTTTTTAGCAACGTCATATGACCCCTTTAAATTAAACCTGTTCATCATATAAAGTGATCATATCTCTCTTCACAAGACTTGGATTAACCACATTTAAAGGCATTTTATGACTCCTTATAACATTTTTGTATCTTTTAAAATTTTGGTTACTTGTACTTTCAATACAGGGGCAGGAACCTCTCAGGTTTCATTAAAAATATCTTAACTTTTGTTTCAAAAATGAACCACATTCTTACAGGTTTGGAATGACATGGGGGTGAATAAATGATGACAGAATTGTAATTTTTTGGTGGTCTATCCTCTAAATGGGTGTTTGTTCACTGGTAATAATATAAAGCATACTAAATTGTGTTTGTTTTCATGTGAAAAGATCTAATGGTGGATGATGATCCCACACCATGCGCTTTTGCTGGTAACGGTCGTTTCTGTGTGGGGAACAACACCGTGTGCCGGGGAGGATGGGAGGGACCCAATGGAGGCATCACCAACTTTGACAACATCTTCTTTGCCATGCTGACTGTATTTCAGTGCATTACTATGGAGGGCTGGACTGATGTGCTCTACTGGGTATGGCCTGGTCTTATATAGTTATAGTTGCTAATGTTACACAAACAGGATAATTTATTGGAATTAAAATAGATGATTATTTGAGTTCCTTTTTTCTGATTTATGGAATATTAAATCTCAAAAATTTGCTAATTACAAACATATATTATAAATATATATTTATATATTTACAAAAATGTGCTAATTATATATATATATATATATATATATATATATATATATATATATACTGTTTCTATCTATATCTATCTATCTGTCTGTCTATCTATCTATATCTATCTATATATTTGTGTGTGTAAGAGATTTTTGATATCATCAGACCAAAACACATTTTATATGCTTACATTGAAGAGTCTGCCAGAACACCAGTAAATATTTACATCAAAAAATAATTTCAGTTCATTCCTTAATTTTTTATTAAAAACAGACTGTCTATAGCCTAAATGTTTAAATATTATACTTGTAAAATTCTGACTAATGTGATACAATCAGTGTTGTTTTAGTTTTATTTATATAATTTGTCTTAATTATAATTGTATTAAATGTATTCATATTTTAAATAACCATTTGATTTATATTTTTCAGTTTTTATTTTAATTTTAGGATAATTATAGTAATTTTGTTATGTGCTCTTATCATTAGATTTCAGTTTAGCTTTTTTTTATCATTTTAGTACCTCAAATTAATTTTCAGTTATATTCATATTTTTATTATACTCCAATTCTAAATTTTCATTCCAGTTTTTAGTTTTATGTAACAATAACAGCACTACATAGAATTACTCACTAACATTGACTGTTTACAGTTAAATCCAACCTATGCCACTCAAAAAACACTTGACAGCATATATTCTTGACAGCATATAACATCTTATTGTTGTTGTTTTTTTTCCTTTCATCTGCAATGTTTCTTTCAGATGAATGATTCCATCGGGTTTGAGCTGCCCTGGGTTTATTTTGTGTCTCTGGTCATTTTTGGATCTTTCTTTGTCCTCAATCTTGTGTTGGGTGTGTTGAGCGGGTAAGTGACTCCAGCCCTGATCTCTTTTAAGCCTTTTAACTCATATATATATATATTTTTTTAATAGTCTAGTGTAGTATGGTAAATAGTTTTTATTGTAGACTGATGGTGAAAATGAAAAGCTCCACCCTCTATTGCATATGTAAATATATGTGACTTAAGGTTAAGGGCGACTTGTGGTATCATTTGTTGGGCATTAGTGTACATATTGTAATGCATGTGTCTCTTTCACATCACAGTGAGTTCTCTAAAGAGAGAGAGAAGGCCGTGTGTCGTGGTGAGCTGCAGAAGGCCCAGGAGAAACAGCAGATGGAGGAGGACATGATCGGATACATGGACTGGCTCATTGAAGCAGAGGACATGGATGAGGATGGAAATAAACGTAATATGCTTTATTTAGCATTCCTTTTTACATTATGATCACACAATCAAAACAGACAGTGAGTGCATAAATTATAAATGAACACTTTTGCCCAATGAAGATGGCAGAATGTCACATGACTGATTATAAATTGTCCACCCGTGTGAAAAAGCAGTACATTCTTGCATACTTTTAAAAAAGTATAAAGAAATAATATACTTTAAATGAATATACTTAATGTTTTTAGACACTTAATTGCATGTTAATCGCAATTACATTAAAATTAGAAACATAATCATGAAAGTGGACTCTCTTCAAGTATGCTTACAGTTTTATAACATTTATATTATCTGCAAGTACAGTCACCTTAAAAAAATTATATATACTTTTAAGATATGAAGTGCACTACAAATGCACATTCAATGCAATTGAGTGCTTCTATTTTTTTTTTGGTGGTGTAAATGGCAGGTGCTGTGGTGGCTAAGAAAAAGATGATGAAAAAATATGGGTGGTACAAACACAGTGAAGATGGAGGTACTGAACTCTGATATTTAAATGTATTGCATATCAAACTACAAAACTATGTAATTTGATTTATTTTTGAATTATACATTCAGTCCTTTTTCTTTTATACAGAATCAGATTCAGACTCTGAGTTTGAAGCGTTCCTGGATGATGACAACGGCTGCTGTGCATCTATTACGTAAGTACAACATTTACACTGCTAAATCATCTATTATAAAGTATTACACCATAAACACCAGAACTTTGATTAATCTAAATTATTTTATGTTCCTCAGGGCACGACTGATGGCTATAAGTTTCTGGTAGGTGTTTATTTATTGGGGAATGTTGACCCGAACCCCAAAATTTCCTATTTCCAAAGTTTCATATTTAAAGTCCATTAATATTTGCTGCTTCTTCTCTTTCTCAGTGAGCAGCTGTACCACTTGAATCTGGTCATCAGGAAGAACTGCCGTGTGGCCGTCAAATCCACCAATTTCTACTGGCTGGTGCTGCTGCTGGTGTTCCTCAATACGGCCGCCAGCGCCTCTGAACACTACGGCCAACCGCAGTGGCTCACCGACATACAGGGTGCGTGTGTGTGTTTGTGTGTGTGTGTGTGTGTGAGCGCAGTAAAGCGTTGCCAGAGTTTGCCTGTAATGACATGAACTGACCCTGTCTTAAATACGGTCTCTTTAATGTTCCAGAACGAGCAAATAAGATCCTTCTGGCTCTGTTTACACTGGAGATGCTGATGAAGATCTACAGCTTCGGCTTTCAGATCTACTTCATAGCGCTCTTCAATCGTTTCGATTGTTTCGTGGTTTGTGGTGGGATTCTGGAGACGGTGCTGGTGGAGATGGAGGTGATCCCGCCCATCGGGATCTCTGTGCTGCGCTGCGTCCGTCTGCTCCGTATCTTTAAAGTCACAAGGTGATTGAGCTCATAAGTGTTTCCAGATCTTTGAGATTCATTGTGCAGAGTTGTGGACTCAAGTCGGACTCAAGTTCCAAATTTGAGGACTTGACTCGACATAATCAAAGAAGACTTGAGACTCGACTTATACTTTGACAACAATGACTTGAGACTTTGAGTTGTGATCATTATAGGCTGGTTACTGAAATCTACGTTCACACTGGTATGATTAGCACAGCTTTTTGTACTGAGCCAGATAGGGACTCACTGAGTGAGCATTTGTTAGCGTTTTCAACCACATAATGTTTAGGCTATTCAATGTTTTAGACTTTTAAAATACACATAATCACTATTAACCAATTATATTAATATTAATAGTAATAATAACAAGAAGAAATGCTGATGTATATGGAAACGGCAGTAATAATAGGCTAAACCTTTCAACCAATTTTTTTTTTCATGTCAAACGCACATTGTATGTAGCCTACCTATAAAGTTCACTTTATTCTTCCTATTTGAAAGCCGCTCACTTTCATGTCTTTTAGAAGAAATGGATAAATTCACGTGTTGTAAACTCAACCAACCCCTAGGATTATTAAAATATTAACATTTTATTTTGAATATAATATAAATATTAACAATTTATTTTGACTGTGCAGCATCATTATTATAACTAGGTCTATTGTGCTCATCTCTGTGACAGCATGAAATTTGAATCATTTGTTATTATCAATATTTGTTGAATGAATAGCCTATATAAGAACATTAATAATATAGAGCTATAAGACAACACATCATCCAATCCGTCTTTTAAACCCATTCACTGATGGTTTCTTATTTTTATGTAACATATATATATATATATATATATATTTTAACTATTGTTATATATTTACTTTTCCTCTTCATTTCATGTAGGTCTCGTTGCCCAATAATTAAAGTTCTGTATTGACGTATCTATTTAAGACTTAAAGTAACATAAATGTTTTGTAAATACTATAAATGCTCAACAATCATGTCAGTAAAGCTATGTCTATTTCTGTATAATTATGCTTACTATAGACTATTAATGACTTTTTGAATCTCGACCCCCCCCCCCCCCCATTCACTGCCATTATAAAGCTTGGAAGAGCGAAGACGTTTTTTTAATATAACTCTGATTGTATTTGTCTGAAAGAAGAAAGTCGTATAATTAACCTGTAATGGATTTTAGATTTTATTAAAAAATGGGAACTTATTATTAAATAAGGAGTCACTGCACATGCTGAATTTGCTGGTGTCTCTCTTTAGACACTGGGCAGCCCTGTCAGACCTGGTGAGCTCTTTGCTGAATTCTATGAAGGCCATTTGCTCCCTGCTGCTGCTGCTCTTCCTCTTCCTCATCATCTTCGCTCTCCTGGGCATGCAGCTCTTCGGCGGAAAGTTCAACTTTGATGAGACTCAAATGAAAAGAAGCACCTTTGACACTTTTCCATCTGCCCTGCTCACCTGTTTCCAGGTAACACTGTTTACAGTGATTTTCTAATATTTAACTCCTCATCTAAGCTCCTAAAAGCTGTGGAAAATAACCCAGACAGCAAGCAGGTTCGGCCCAGATCCGGTCCACATCTGGCCCGCACGGATTTCACACGGGCCAGATGTGGGCCGGATCTGGGCCAAAACTATGTTGCTGTCTGGGAAAGGTGTCCCTTGTGAAAATGAAGTACACTTTAGCATACTTAAATAGAGAATATTTTACAGAATTAATATGCTTAAGCGTATTATATATGTACACTCATGTCACGTCAATTGAAACTTGTATGACGTGTATTTAAATGTATGTGTATTTACATGATGAATTTAGTACATTTACAATATATTAACTTTAAATGTAATATCAAATTACACGCTATGGCTAAAATTATAATGTGCTTCAGTATGTTTGCATCAAAGTAAGTGCACTTCTTTAAAGCATGACGAATGAATAGTAAACATAATGATTTAAAATGTTCTTTAATGTAAACCCTTTATTTTGACATTATTACAAAGTGCACTTTTTAAAAGTGTACTTAAGTGCGTTAAGAAACATTCACAAAAGCGTTTCTCTTTAAGTACACCTAAGTGGCCTTTTATTTAATGAATACTATAATCTGCAAGTTCAGTTATTTAAAAAACATGCTTGTATAGGCTTTTGTGCATCTACAGATGTATGTAGGAAGTGGCTTTTTTGTCATCCTACTCCCAAAACAATGATTATTTTATTAGCAATAACTTTTTAATGATGATTCGTTACAGTGCATCTTTATTACACTATACAAATTATAAGAGATTGAGAAAAGATTCAGAATACAGTAGTTTACTGAATGGAGAGATGAAAACTGAAGCTCTTTCTTATGTAGATCCTGACAGGAGAGGACTGGAACTCTGTCATGTATGACGGCATCATGGCGTATGGTGGACCAGTGTTTCCCAATATGATTGTCTCTATTTACTTTGTCATTCTTTTCGTCTGTGGTAACTGTATCTTTTCAGTGGGAAATATGTATAGATTTGATGATCTGTAAGCTCCATATTTTCACATTGATTAACCTTTCCATATGGCTGTTCTTGTATCTGGAGTCTTGTTTCTGGCCCTTGACTTTGTCATCCAGACATCTTGCTGAATGTCTTCTTGGCTATCGCTGTGGACAACTTAGCCGGAGATGGTGGCAAAAAGAAAAAAGAGTAGGCAACACACAAACACACACACACACACACAAGACAGAAGCCAAATGTTCACATCCTTGCTACTGTCCTGCATTCACAGGCACAGAGCTCAATCTGTTTGTTCTGTTTTAAAGAGAGAAAAAAGAAGAGGAGGAGGAATGGGAGGATGATGAAGAAAGAGAGGAAGACGAAGCTGGAGTAAGAACCCTGCTCTTTCTTTCTCTCTGCTAAAGGCATTTGTGACACATTTAAAGGAATAGTTTACCAAAAAAATTAACATTTACTCACCCTCAGGCCATCCAAGATGCAAATGAATTTGTTTCTTTATCAGCACAGATTTGGGGAAATTTAGCATTACATCCCTTGCTCACAAGTGGATCCTCTGCAGTGAATGGGTGCCGTCAGAATGAGAGTCCAAACAGCTGATAAAAACATCACAATAATCCACAAGTAATCACGCAGCTTTTGTTAGCTTTTTGTTCACACTACTGGAGAGGTGTGGATCATTGTGATGTTTTTATCAGCTGTTTGAACTTTCATTCTGACGGCACCCATTCACTGCAGATGATCCACTGGTGAGCAAGTGATGTAATGTGACTAATCTTTTCTCATGATTAAACAAACTCCTCTACATCTTGGATGTTGTGAGAGAGAACACATTTTCAGCAAATTTTCACTTTTGGGTGAACTATGCCTTTGACCTTTAAAATATGATGTATTTCTGAATATAACAGAATATTTAGCAGGAAATAATGTGGAGCAGGATTTGATTTTTCAGAATTTGATTGGGTTGTGACGATATAATTGGTTAATAATTAATATTAATGTTTTTTTAGTGGAAAAGGTAAAAGTTATATTTTGAAAAATTATGGTTTTATGTAATGTGCACTGATTAATCATGCATTATATGATCAAAGACCTTTATTAAACCATTTCCATTTGACTGAGGATTTCTATATGATCTGTTGTTTATAATTTATTTCAGTTGTCCACATGTAGAATTTCTATGATCGTTCTTACGATATTATTCTTTATATGTTTCTTGTTCTTAATTTGTTTAGAATGAAATGGACGATTGGGAAGAGAACGAAGAGTTGAGAGCAATCGAAGGGCTTGAGGGTAAATTCTGTACAGTCCAATTCTTTATATTTGCGTTCATTGTAAATATATGTGAATTAATTTAATGACATTTTTTTAAAAATCTTCATGTTCTTTAAAGGTATAGGCACTCCCATGAAAGTCGAAAGTTTTCAACCCAAAGAGAAAATTGTACCTATTCCTGATGGAAGTTCCTTTTTCATCCTTGGAAAGAAAAACTGGTATGTTAAAAAAAGGGTACAAATGATGGTTGCTAATAATGATCATTTTTCTTATCTCTGACCTGAAATTGACCATGCTAATATTCACAGTCTCAGAGTCGCCTGCCACAACCTCATTCATCATCATTACTTCACCAACATCATCCTCGTCTTCATCATATTCAGTAGTTTTTCTTTGGCTGCTGAAGACCCAATCAAAACTCATTCTGTCAGGAATGTTGTAAGTTCATGCACCTCTAGAATAGAGGACTAGACCAGAGCGCTTGAGGGCCAGCCTGTGTGCAGATCTTTCAGTGTTCCTATATTGTTAGAAAATGTGTGAATAAAATTATTAAAGTGCCCCTATTATGCCTTTTCGAATATTACCTTTCATGCAGTGTGTCACGTAGCAGTATGTGAACATAAACTTTCTGCAAAGTCGTGAAGCCGAAAGTGCACGATATATAAAGTTATTGTCTATCAAAAAAAAGAGTCTGCTCGCAATCGCCAAACGAGTCGTTAGGAATTCGAATCTTATTCTGTTACGGCTGTACGTCACGAAGTAACACATTTGCATAATGTCCGCCCATGGTCTGTCATTCACGCTGTACGCGGTAGACCAATCACAAAGGACTGCGCCATCTGACCAATCACAGCAGCGAGTGCTCGCGGAAAGGCGGGGTTTAGAGAGACTGATTCTTCGAACTGCTTCGCACGAGTCGTTTAGGAATCATTTAGAAATGAGGTAACATTAAAACTATTTTTTGAGAAAACTAAACTGTTTTTTGACCTTGGATGCATGTAAACCTGTTTTAAGAGACTTATAAAACAATATGAACAACCTTAAAAATGGCATAATAGGGGCACTTTAATAAATAATTTTAAAATTCTGAAAAACTGTAGTTAGGCACACTAACTGGCCCTGTAAATTTAGCATTTGATGGTCTTAAAACAGTGATAGATCCTGTTGGTTGTGTTCCTGTTGGATGGCTTTTCTCAACAGGACTGTGGTTCACAAACTCCCAAACTCCAGCCCTTGTGCCCTATAGAGATAGTTTTTTCTATGCAAAGTATTTTATTTGGGGTGAAATATGCCATGGACTCATGAGATTGACCAGGTGACATGAGATTGATTGCTGTCTTTATGTCTTATGATAGATGCTGGGCTATGCTGATTATGTCTTTACCACCGTCTTCACTATTGAGATCATGTTGAAGGTAAACTGTTGATCCTCCTGCACAAAATTAAAAGATGCTCTTTATGCTTCAAACTGATTTTTATCTTTTCTACATGCCTAATAATGGGCAGGGGTATTATTGTTAACTAAAACTAATAAGTACAAGGATTAAATAACATTTTTGTACATTAAAATAAAGGTGAAATAAAATAAAATATAAATATTAGATGGAAAACATACACTAAACAAAAAGTAGAAATGTTGCTAAAATAAGTTTAGGTTGATACACATTAAATTGCTAAATAAAACTAAAATAAAAAATACTAAAAATACAAAAAAACTCCAAAAAATAAAATAAAAACCAACAACAACAAAAAAAACAACCTAAAAGCTTATTCACAATAAAATATTAATAACTTTACTAGAACAAAAATAATACTCAAATAAGGTAAAGAAATAACCTTAAAAATAAGGTTTTGAGCTGTGACAAGGGATTGGTCGTGTAAAATCATCAGAGGTTTATGAAAATGGAGTTTAAGCTTTTTCTTCATTTTGAATGTGTACATTAATGATATTGTGTGCCTGTGTGTTGCTCAGATGACGGTGTATGGAGCTTTCCTTCATCAAGGGTCCTTCTGCAGAAACGCCTTCAACCTCCTGGACCTTCTGGTCGTCAGCGTGTCCCTCACCTCTTTCTTCTTGCAGTAAGTGTTCATCTATCACTCAGTTCAGATATTCACTGATTCATTCACTTATTTGTTGTAATTTCTGTATTTAGCTCGAGTGCCATTTCTGTGGTGAAGATTCTTCGAGTATTGCGAGTGCTCAGGCCTCTTCGAGCCATCAACAGAGCAAAGGGACTCAAGGTACAAACTCACGATGCATTTTTCCATTCTAACATCCACGGTCTCCAGCAGATGTACTGATACGCCATGCAATACCACCAGTCCTGATATATTGAAATGAAATTGATATTGTGATTAATGCGATTATCAGATGTGAACCAAGTCACTCAGAGATGTAGAAACACTGTATCATGAGCCTCTCGCATGTCAAGGAAGCAACACGGTGCTGTGAATCTCTCTGAAACCAGCAGCACATTTATTTTATTATTTTATTTACTTGCCGAAAAACAACCATAATAAAGATCAGACATTAGAATATACATATTAATATTGTAATTTTACAGTTCTACTGTATTTTTTAAATACTTTTTTTTTTTACAAAAAATATATATAAATATATATTTACTATATAAATATATAGTATACTACTATTACAATGTATGAAATTTAAAAAAAAAATTTATTCAATAATAATCACAATAAAAATTGCACACACATAAATTAACACACTGCCATACATGTCTCTAAACCCGCAGTGCATTTATTTATTTTCCAGAAAATTAAAAAAATAAAAGTTTGATGATTTGAAAATTAAGATGTTAAGTAAATAATGTTAAATATTCTAATTTTACCAATTCTCACTATTGGCTAGTTGCTTATTAGCATGCACATTACTAGCACACTGGTTGTTTATTAGTACTTAAGTACTACCTTTCTAATAAGCAGCAAATTAGGAGGAATTTGATGGTTATTTAATAGTACAAATTGGTCCCCAAACTAATATAGTACAGCTGGGTGTGACCCAGCTGTACTATATTTTTTAAATCATTTTTTAGTTTACAGTTTAATAACAACATTATATTTCTTATTTTGTTTAATATTGTAATTTAAACTGGAAATGGAAATGGATTTTTAAAAAAACCTTTATGTTTACTAAAATTTGACCAGTTTTCCCAAATAGTTCAGGATGGTTCACATTTAAAACAAAGTCTCCACAGTAAAAAGTCATTTTCTGGTTTTTAAATTTACTGTATTTTATAATTTTATAATTAAACGATTTTATAAATAAATCATATAAAATTATTTTATATAAACTCATATAAATTCTAAATTACTTTTACTCCCTGGCAATGTATATTATGTATAATCATTTTTATTTTTAACTGTTTTCATTCATTTTAAATCAATTTTTAAATCATTTTAAAATTTTTATATTCTTTGTTTTATTGTTGTGATTATGTTTTGTTATGATTATTTTAATTCCTTTTATATGTGAAGCACTTTGAATTACCATTGTGTATGAAATTTGCTATATAAATAAACTTTGCCTTGCCTTGCCTTGCCTAGGACGTCTACAAAATCACCTCATTCAATTCATTCTATGATTCTTGTATTTTTTCATATCACAGTATATATACAGCAGAAAAACAAAATATTGCAATGCCATTTTTCCCCAATTTCCGAGGAGCGTCTCGCTGCATCCCACAAGATCCAGGGGGCGTGGTTGGATCCAGATCCAACTCCTCCCACCTTACATATACCTAAACCTCCCCATCTCCACCCCCTGATCCCTAAAGCCACCCATCTCCACCCCTAAACCTCCCCATCTCCACCCCCTGATCCCTAAAGCCACCCATCTCCACCCCTAAACCTCCCCATCTCCACCCCTGAACCCTAAACCTCCCCATCTCCACCCCTAAACCTCCCCATCTCCACCCCCTGATCCCTAAAGCCACCCATCTCCACCCCTAAACTTCCCGATCTCCACCCCTGAACCCTAAAGCCACCCATCTCCACCCCTAAACCTCCCCATCTCCACCCCCTGATCCCTAAAGCCACCCATCTCCACCCCTAAACCTACCAATCTCCACCCCCTAGATGTGGATCCAACCACGCCCCCTGGATCTTGTGGGCTGCAGCGAGCCCTACTTGCAATTTCCTACATCCCTAAATACCACAATGTTCATTATTTCCAGTTACGTTCATTCATAACCTTCAATGAGTGTTGCTGTTGTGTCTTCAGAGCGTGATTCAGTGTGTGTTCGTGGCCATCCGCACTATTGGCAACATCCTCATCGTCACCACTCTCCTCCAGTTCATGTTCGCTTGTATCGGTGTGCAGCTTTTCAAGGTACATAAAGTCAACCTGAAATCAAAATGGACACAGTTTACTTTCTTAATGCATCAAGTCCTTCTGAGAGGACTTTCCTTTTAGGTTGACATCACCTAGTTTGTGCAACTACTAGTTAATGTTGTTAACCAGTAGCCATGTAGCTGTTTTTCAATAGTTAGATCGGTATTTTCTTGCTGGTTAACATTAAAGTAATCCCTCTTGTAGGGCCGGTTCTACAGATGCACGGATGAGGCGAAACATACGCCTGAAGAGTGCAAGTATGTTGTTTGGTCGTTTGATTTGCACTCACAGTGACTCACTGGGTTGTTTTGCTAAAACTTGTGTGTGTGTGATTGTTTAGGGGCACGTTTGTGGTGTTCAAAGATGGTGATATGAACCATCCAATGGTGAGGGAGAGAGTTTGGGAGAACAGCGACTTTAACTTTGACAACGTGCTGATGGGGATGCTGGCGCTCTTCACCGTCTCCACGTTTGAGGGCTGGCCACAGTGAGCGAGAAAAACCACTCAACACAACAACGCTGATACTGGATGCTCCAAACTTTAACCGTCTTTCTTGAATTTCACAGGCTCTTGTACAAAGCTGTTGATGCTAACGCAGAGAACAGAGGGCCCATCTATAACTACCGTGTTGAGATTTCCATCTTCTTCATCATCTACATCATCATCATCGCCTTCTTCATGATGAACATCTTCGTAGGTTTTGTCATCATCACCTTCCGTGAACAAGGAGAGGCTGAGTTTAAAAACTGTGAACTAAATAAGAATCAGGTTAGTCTGAATTCAAGGCCATCTCATAGTAAAAATGTTACATTTCTTTTGGTCATCTAGTTTAGACGATTGATTCTTTTGTTGCACTTGTTGTCTGTCTCACCGTGTCTCTCTCCTTTGCTCACAGAGGCAGTGTGTGTATTATGCATTGAAAGCTCAGCCAATAAAGATTTACATCCCCAAAAACCCCTCTCAACTCAAATTCTGGAGGATCATCAATTCCTCTCAGTTTGAGTACATTATGTTTGTGCTCATTCTGCTCAACACGCTCACACTGGCTGTACAGGTATACACACACACACACACACACTCGCACACGCACACACACAGACGTGCACTTAGCTATCTAAATGGGGACATTCCATAGACTTTTATTGTTTTTATATACAGCTAGTTATACTGTAAATACTGTTCTGCATGAAAAGCCCTTGCACTTTAAAAGCCCTTGTACTTTAAATCTTAAAAGTATATTTAAAAAAACTGCACTTGCAGTAAAAAAAATTAAAGGCCACATAAGTGCACTTAAATAGAGTACACTTTTCAAATTTAAAGTTTCATTTTAAAGTGCATTTTAAATCCTCCTGTTTTAATCAACTTTTTTCATGCTTTGAAGAAGTACACTTATTTTGATGTGTTGACTAACATACTAAAGCATATGTAAGTATGATTATCATTTTAACTGGACTGTGAAATATATTTTATCGAAATATTTTATTATTAAAAATATTTGTAATGACAAAGGGGTTCAATAGAAATGATATTACAGTATATTTGATCGCTTTTAATTGCCTTTAAAATACAAGTTTAAACTATAATAAATTTTCATTTAGTTGTAAATAACATGAGATTAAGCATCTAAAAACATTAAATTCAGCTAACTCTTTTTTAAATATATTTTTTTAAGTGTAGTATTTCTGTAATAAGCAGTAATAACAGTGTACTTCTTCACAAGGGAAAACTTTCTGCATTTTACTACTTAAAGTCCCCCTTTGGTGAAAATCAAGTTTTTTATGTTGTTTATATGTCTATGTGGTGTTTTTAATATGCTTTTAGACAAACCATGTGCCAATCCATTAATCAACACCATTGCTGAGTATTGTCTCCTTAAAACTGTAGTTTCTCAATGGCAGTCACAGAAATTCGGCTTGAAACACCCCTCGGTTTGCTACGTCACAAACCAGTAACCAATCACGTCAAGGGATAGATTCCTATCACTAGAATGAGAAATATACCAATACTAGCACAAAACCAAAAATAATTTAAAGCAAAAAACCCATGAAGCTGTGGTTTAATGTGAATTTAGAACCGCTAACTTGCATTACAACCCGCGGCAATAGTGTAAAAGTAGCCCGGAGTCAGACCCACCTCCCCCGCATCGGCATCTGCTCTTCACACGCGTTGCTCGCGGGCCCGAATTAGAATCACAAACGGCTGCATTCAGCCTTAACGGCATTTTGAGGACACAACATCATCAAGTAAGTAACTTTAACGAATGTTACAGTATTCACTGTAGTTGTCCGCTAATAAAAACATAGTTTTATCAGTCATTATCCGTGTATGCCATTGTTTTGCGTTTACTGCAGTTCAGTGGATCAGGAGGCGCTGGCTGCTGCAACTGAGTGGAGGCCGGGCTAATTTGCATATTCATAGATCAGCGTATAGTAAATGAGGCAAGGGTGCTGAGTTACATTCAAGCTATTTTAAGGCATGAGAAAATTATTTTCACAAGAAAAAAACATTTAAATATGTCATTTTGATGATCAAAGATAAGTTTTAAGGGATAAAATATTTGACTACAGGGGGACTTTAAAAAAAAATTCTTTTTATACTATTTTACAAATGAGTATGTCCTAAAAAGTATGTTTTATTAAATCACTTCTACAGTAGCTAACTTCTGGGTTAAAACAAAAACACACCCCTAACAGTAACCCTAATACAGGGATAGGCAAATTCAAGTCCCAAACCGCATAGTTAATTAATTCCTAATCAAACACACCTGCCTGTAACTTTCTAGTGATCTTGAAGACACTGATTAGCTTCTTCAGGTGTGTTTGATTAGGGTTGGAGCTAAACTGTGCAGGACACCGGCCCTCCAGGACCGAATTTGCCTATCCCTGCCCTAATACATCACAGATGGTCTCATTCATGACACATGTATGTTTGCAATTTATGGTGCAATTTTGAACTCGTTTAAACAACATATTGGCAAAAACCACAGACTTCTGGTGACCTTAGAAACACTGAAATGTTTCAAGCTGAAATGTTTTATGTATGTATTATTAGAAAGGGAAAAACTAAGTGAACCCACAATATATCTTATTTCATTAAGTTATCACTCCACTGGGACAAGTTCTGCATACACATGCAGTCAGTCAGGATTAACTAATAAGATCACATGACTGTGACCCACAGCATTATGAGCAGTCCAAACTCTTCAACTCTGTGATGGACATCCTGAACATGATCTTCACTACGCTCTTTACGGTTGAGATGATCATCAAACTTCTGGCTCTGAGACCTTACGTGAGACTCGATGCACACTTTCTATCCCCTTTCAATTTACTTTTTACTTTGCTCCAGTGGTTTGATATGCAGTCTTGATATCCATTTGTGTTAGTGCATTTACGTTTGTGCTTTTTCCTCTCTCTCTCTCTCTTGTTTTCGCTATTTGTGGTTGGGGACTACGCAGCACTATTTTATAGATGCCTGGAACTCTTTTGATGCGCTGATAGTGGTGGGCAGTTTGGTGGACATCATGATTGCAGAGTTCAGTGTATGTAACTATATCTGATCTATGAGAGATGCCTATGCATGTCCAAATCTAGTCAGTGGGAACTTTTGATGTGACAATGATTTAAGTACTATATCTTTTGTCATCTCAGACACACACTTATCAATTTCTATAATCTCTTCCGTTTCCTGCTCTCCTGTGTGTATTTGGACGATCCTGTCACTCACTCAGGGTGGAGGAGGCCATGGTGAGGTAAGAATATGCCACCTCATAAATCAGCTAAATAAGTATTAATTTCTTGGAAGTTTTAAAGCTATTGTTCATTAACATTTCACACAGTGCATACTAAATTGTGGTCAAAAGTCACAGCACAACCTTATTTATGATCAGTAAGACTTTGCTGTTGATTTGCTTCCATAATTTGTAATTAACACACCCCCAAATCAGAAAATCGGTGAAAATTGTAACTTTCCCTTTAGTAATTAAGACACTATGTTATGGTGTTGTTTATGCATGGTTATCTTGTAAATACAGTCATTACAACATGACATGAATTTTAAGGTGCTGTTATGGTGACATCATATAGAAATTTGCAGAAAGAAACTCTGGTCCTGGTTTATGTGGCAATAAATGAAAGTTTCTATAACAGCAGTTTGATGTTTTTTCCAGGCATTTTAATATCAATGTTAGTTCTTTATTTAAATATTAAATTTTTATGCCTTATATGAGTATAACTTTTTGAGCTTACCTTGTCTTTTTTTAAAAGGGCCATATTTATTAAAATATGACCTATTATGATTAATTAACCTCAGGTTGCAGGTTTGCTGTCAGGTCTGATGTAGTTTGCACTGCCATCTCTTAGCAAATCTTGCACTATATTGTGACTGCTTTACATAACAATTCACACTGAAATGTCAGACTGACATGATCAGGGACTTTGTTAACTGGACTTTTTAATCACATTAATATCTGGTCTGATGTTTTATTTCTCCACTTCAAAAGGGGAAAGAAGGGGAGAGCGCCAAAGTGTCCATCACTTTCTTCCGTCTCTTCCGAGTTATGCGACTGGTCAAGCTGCTCAGTAAGGGTGAAGGCATTCGAACCCTCCTTTGGACGTTTGTTAAATCTCTACAGGTGAGAAATTTAGGAAACAAACTATATATATATATATATATATATATATATATGTATATGTATATATGCATTGCTTCTTCTTGTCTCTCTGCTTACCTTTAGGCATTGCCATACGTCGGCCTGCTAATTGCCATGATCTTTTTCATCTATGGCGTGATTGGGATGCAGGTGGGTTCATCTTTATACATTTGTCTATTTTCATTCTCTCCCTCTCCTCACATGAACATTCCCGATTGGGAAGTTTAAACTCTCTTTTCTGTTTCTTTTCCAGACATTTGGGAAGATAGCTGTAGATGACAGCACAGAGCTCAATAGGAACAACAATTTCCAAACCTTTTTCATGGCTGTACTGCTGCTCTTCAGGTGAGTGTACACCAGCACCAGCCTTCGGGTTGATTTTGAATTGAGGTTGGATAATGATGTGCTTTTGTCTGGTGAGTAAATGGTTTGAAGTAATGGTATATTGCATGTTTTTTTTCTTTTTCTTCTTCAAACCCAGGTGTGCAACTGGTGAACAGTGGCAGCAGATCATGCTTGCGGCACTGCCAGGACGTCGATGTGACCCAGAGTCTGACTATGAGCCGGGAGAGGAGTATAGCTGCGGAAGCAACCTGGCATACCTCTATTTCATCAGTTTCTTTGCACTCTGTGCCTTCCTGGTAAGAGATGAAAAACATTTTGTTTTGCATTGCCCAGAGAAACTTTGTGTTACACTCACAAAACGTATGCATTTTCTCGCAGAGGTTTTGTGTTCTCTTGCAGACATTTTGCATTAATTCGCAAAAGTTTTGTATTTCCCTTTGTGCTCCACTCACAGAAATTTTGGAGTTCTGTGCTTTTGCCAGAAAACTTTCAGTAATCCATTTCTGAAAATAATAAACAATTTTGTTCAGTGATGAATTGATCCAATCTGTGTTTTCTCAGATCATTAACTTGTTCATCGCTGTCATCATGGATAACTTTGAGTATCTGACCAGAGACTGGACTGTGCTGGGCACTCATCACCTCGATGAGTTTAAACGAGTCTGGTCAGATTACGACCCAGAGGCCACGTAAGTGACATCATCACACATCCACAAACAATATCCTCTGTGTCTGTTTATATGAGAGCATGACTAAATACTAAAAACATATAAATACTATTGAATGTTTTTGCATCAGGGGAAGGATTAAACATCTAGATGTAGTCACCTTGTTGCGCAGAATTCAGCCTCCGCTGGGCTTTGGGAAACTCTGTCCACATCGAGTAGCCTGTAGGGTAAGCATGATTTGGATTTGTACAGTCACTGGCTGACAATGAAATGGGTGATAAAAAACTGTAAACTAACATTTAAGAGGAACCCGAGCCATACACTACTGTTCAGACATGTCTGAATAGCATTTATTTGAAATAAGCTTTTTAACATTATAAATGTCTTTACTGTCACTTACGATCAATTTAATGTTCTTGCTGGATAAAAGTATTTAAAAAAGTATCAATATATCATAGAGACCTTCCAGAACACACTAACAGCTTCATTTCAACATGCTTTACAACCATTAATTCCTACACCTTTGTCTCTCTCTTTCTCATTGGCAGAGACTGGTTGCTATGAATGTTCCTCTCCATCCTGATGGCACCGTGTCCTTTAATGCCACTCTGTTTGCTCTCGTCAGAACGTCACTCAAGATTAAAACAGACGGTTAAACTTCTATACACGCACACACTGGCATATACACTGTTAAATGGATAGTTACTAAATGAAAAATTTGGGCCTTTACCATTCACTCTTCATGTTGCCCCAAACCTGCAGACCTCTGCTCATTCAGAAGACAAATTAAGATATTTTTTGATGAAATCTGAGAAGCCCAACCAGAATTTTGTTGAAAAAGTTGGTTGAGAATACTTTGTGCGCAAAGACACAAAAATAACTTATTCATCAATTTTCTCCTCTGCACACGGCGCCATTTTGACATATGCTTCGGTGATACTCTCCAAAATGGCGCTAGGGTGAAGCAGAGGAGAAGAATTATTAAATAAATTTGTTATTTTTGTTTTCTTTGCACACAAAAAGTATTCTCGTAGCTTTGTAAAATTACGGTTGAACCACCGATGTCACATGGACTATTTTACCGATGTCCTTGCTACGTTTCGGTGCCTCGATCGTGGTTGGACCCTTGCTGTCTATGGAGGGTCAGAAAGCTCTCGGATTTCATCAAGAATATCTTAATTTGTGTTCCGAAGATGAACGAAGGTCTTACGGGTTTCGAACAACATGAAGGTGAGTAATTCATGACAGAATTTTCATTTTTGGGTGAACTATCCCTCTGAACTATAACCACTCTGTTGTTTGCTTTTCGTCACACACTATATCAAAAAATGAAGCATTTATCTATCCTAAATACAGTAATACAGTACCTTACCATTCAACACAGGCCCCATTGACCAGCAGAACGAGGAGCTGAGAGCTATCATTAAAAAGATCTGGAAACGCACCAAGCCCAAACTTCTAGAGGAAGTTATACCTCCCCCTTCAGGTACAGTATGTTATGAGATATTATCATAGGCTTTATGTGCTTGATATGGATTACCAATGACATGCACAACTTTACTCCTTCCTTTTTTTTTTTTTAGTCTTTTTTAAAAATTTTCTCTCTGCATTTTAGGGAATGAGGTGACTGCAGGAAAGTTTTACGCCAGCTTCCTGATTCAGGACTACTTCAAAAAGTTTCGCAAACGAAAGGAGAAAGAGAGGAAGAAGAAAGGCAAGGACAAGTCAGCCTCTCTCCAGGTAAAGTATTATGACAGTTGTCTGAGTGTGTTGTCTTGCTTTTCAAATGACCATTTTTACATGAATTAGAATGATTATTCTTTTAGATCAGAAACAATATATTTGAGCAAGAAAATAACAGTTAAGAGTGAAAAAATTATGACATGAAAAGCAGAATTGGGCAGCATTAAGATTGTTATTTCTTATTTAAAGTGCACATTTTCTTTCTTCAATGTAACTCAAGCTGGGCATGTTACAACAATGTGCATATCTAGAGATTTAAATAATCATTTTACTAAGATATTATTGGGAGATATAGAGTGACAACCAGTAATATGCATTTTATGGAAGTCAGCAGCTGCACAGATTTGCATGTTTTTTCCTCCTCAAGTATGAGCTCCATATTCTCTCTATATCATACTATATGAGCCATTTAATTCTAATGTGTCAAATGTGATACAGTACAAAAACACACAACACATCTCTAACTCTCATGTTGTGTCCCAGGCCGGGTTACGCACACTACAGGATCTGGCCCCAGAGATGCGTCTGGCTATTGCGATGGAGGATGAGGAAGGGCTGGAGGGGGAGATGATGGAAGAAGAGGAGTTCTTCAGGGTGAGAACACCCAGCATCTAACATTAAAAATCCAGAGGGAATAGAACAATCAGTGTGCTTTAAGATAACTAACAGAATGATTAATGCTATCAAAAAAACGTATTTATACTGTGTATATTAAATGCAAAAAAGCATATCACTTTATTTTAGTGCCCTTGTTACATGTACACTATGGGCCAGAAGTTTTTGAAAGAAGTATTTCATGCACACCAATACTGTTTTTATTTGAGCAAAAAAACAGTGATATTGTGAAATATTATTACAATTTACAGTTGTTTTCTAATTATATATTAAAAATATATTAATAGGAATATATGTTAATTTAGGAATATAAATCGAGTATAAAAATGAATATAAAAAATATTTTAAATGGAATACAAATTAATTTATTCCTTTGAAGCAAAGCTAAATTTTCAACATCATTACTCCAGTCTTCAGTGTTAATAAATTATATTTTAAAATACAGTAAAATTGAAACAAATTTAAATTGTAACACTTCACAGTATTACTGTTTTTACTTATTTTTAACCTAATAAATGTAGCCTTGATGAGGTCAAAAACCATATATATATATATATATATATATATATATACATACACACATCTTATTCCAAACTTTTGACAAGTAGTTCACTTACTTACACTGTATTAACAGTAAATTGTGCATAATTACATGCAACTAACCCTAAACTAAACCGTTATCCTAACCCTATAGTAAGTACATGGTGTTAGTTAGTATTTAATTGTATAATTTTACTGTAAAAATCACACTTTTAATTAAAGTGTAATCAGGTGACATTTGTCTCACTGCAACCACAGTTAATTATGTTTCCCTTGTCGGCAGAGTGACAGTGTCTTCAGTGATGCTCCTCCTACACCGACCATGTCCACTCCCAGAAGCACCCCCATGCCGCCCCATCTGGACGAGACCACAGTGAGCATTGAGCTTCCTCCTAGAGTACCCAGTGGGAACTTTATGCTGGAGGAAGCCCTGGTGGACTCCCGCCCGGCCTCTGCCCTGTCCGACAACACAGTGATAAGTGAACAGCCTCAGAGGTTGTCTCCCCTGCCCAGCAGGTGGGCCTCCAGTCACAGCAAACTCACCCCATTGTGGATGCTGAATAACAACCAAAGGCAAGGAGCATACTAAGATGAGAGACAAAAGAAGAGAAATATACCTGCATAAACAGAGGCTAATGCAGCAATGCAGAATTAGAGAATTTAACACTAATGGCTTGATTTGCTCAGTCTCGAGATCTGAAAGCTGTTTGAGCGATTTTGTCTGAAGGATGTATTATTTGGTCAGATTTTAGTTCAAGACAAAACCTAACAGTGTTTTTATCTCTTGTAATTGGGCTGTAATTTGATAACTGTCAGTTAACAAATCACTTTACAGCTTTGAGACACTCCAGAAAGATTTTCATTGCAGTTTAACATGAACATATGCTAAGCATTTTGAATTCTGGGGAGTTGCGATGCTTGCCAAGCTTGACAGACATGCTATGTAGATGCCACATACTCTAAAATGGGAGTATGGCAGGGGTTTTCAACCTTCACACTCTCAGGAACCTCTCAGCCAACCCCAGGGTCACCAGTTTAACTGTCTGAATTTTCTCAGTAACGGCTTCTAGTAACTTTCATCAAGAACATTAACTAACATCACTGCATTATACTCATTATTGTTATTTACAAATTAGTTAATAGTTGATAACACATGACCCTCCTGCAGTAACTTCCGGGACCCCTGGTTGAAAACCCTGGAACTATGAAGTATCACAAACAGGTGACAACTTAAAGTGATAGTTCACCTAAAAAAAGAAAATACTGTCATCATTACTCACCTTCATGTTCATCCAAACCAGCATGTTACTTTCTACACAAGACATTTTGGGAAAGAAGATATTTTGAAAAAAAGTGTGTTTGTTTTTAATTTGATTTCAAGAGGTTTTAAATTTGGGGACGGAAAGACGAGAATTGCGATATGGATGAATGTGTCGATTGAACATCAAAACGGCTATGATTTCATTAAATAAACACAAGCGCTGCACGTTTCAAAGTCAAGCGCAGCGCTGCTTTGTGTACTGTCTGCTTGTGTCGTTTGATAGATAATAATTGTTTAAATTAATATGGTATTAATTTTATTTGTGAAGGTTTTAAAAAAAGGTCTTAAAAAGTCTTAAATTTGAGCTTAAAAATCCTACACATACCCTGAAAAAGAAATGTTTCTTGAGCAGCAAATCAGCATATTAGAATGTTTTCTCAAGGATCATGTGATACTGAAGACTGGAGTTAGGATGCTGAAAATTCAGCTTTGCTTCACAGGAATGAATTACATTTTTTTGTTAAATATTCTAATAGAAAGAATTTATAAAAATAATATTTTACAAAATTATTTCTGATCAAATAAATGAGAGGCTTCTCTCAAAAACAATAAAAAGTCTTACCGACCCCAAACTTTTGAAAGATGGTGTGAATGATATGAAAATCTTAGTTTTGGAATGTCATTAGGTATTAGTAAATGATGACAGAACTTTCATTTATGGGCGAACTGTCCCTTTAAGGCCTGTTCACACCAAGAGCAAAGCAGCAAAGTGACAATAAAACTGATATGTGTTCATTCTCATGGGATGGCATAACGGAAGTAAAACACACCCAATTTGTCAATTTTATTTATTTATTTTTTTAACTTTGCTGATGGCCAGTGGCTTTTTTATGTTCCCTTTAAGTTTGAGCTCTGAATCTATGTAGTGTGCCATGGAACCATGGTTCATCTTCTTGTCTTATAAGGAAACTTTGACTTACAGTACTTTTAAACATCTGGAAAGTACACCATCATTGTGGAGCATTTTCAGCTGTTGCAGCCTTGGCTTATTGCAGTTAGCATGAAGAAATGCAGGTGACAGGAATGTTCTCTCAGTTGTTTGTCTACTCATTCTTTTCAAAAGGCATTTGAAGAACTTCAAGGAAAGTCCACAAGCTGACAGAACCACCTCAATCTTTCAAGGATTTTTTTGTATATCATCTTAATGTATTTTTCATATTCAGGACTGACACAACCAGAGCTTGTGACTATATTCCTTCGCCATCCCCGGATGGAGGATTGCAGATTGTAACCACAGGAGGAGTCATCACTCCAGGAGGAGATGGAGGAGTGACAGGAGGAGGAGGAGTCACAGAGATGACATATCCTACAGAGCAAGATGGTGTCAGCAAGGGGGAGCCTCAGAGTGCTGTCTTAAATGATAGGTGAGTACAACATGTTTGACTACTCATAATGCACCAAAACAAACACTGTCATCATGCATTGATATGTATACATAGATGCATCATTAGCGGCTTTTTCTATGGGCCTTTGTACAGAATTTGTCTGCCACATTGGAATAGTCAAAGCCAGTCGATGAACACTCGAGAGCAAGTTGACTGTGTCTGCAACCATAGTTTTACGCATGTATAAATATCTGTATCTGCAATAGATTTCAGCAGATGATTCTGCTAAACTAACACAGGACAAGAAGACAAAGACGTTACATACAAATACATATAAAAACACAAACCAACACATTGTCACCTGTGACAGCTTGTCACATTGTTGCTACAGATGAAATGTAACGTGGATAACATTTAAATATTTTTTTCATCAGACTCTACCCTTTCTCTATCTGTCCATTAGGCTTGCATAGCCACCATGTTTGTAGTTCTTTTTACACTTTTTATGCGTGTTTGTAGTTCTAATCGAATCCTCATCCAACATGCAATTGGTTGTGGGCAATATTAGCTGTTAGAGAGTGCATGGCAAATTTCTACCAGAAATAGTAAACCATCCTGGTACCTTTGGGATATTCATTTCAACATACTACAATTTGGAACACACTAATTCTAATTTCAAATATTTTTTTGGATGGATAGTATGTGAATTGAGATGCAGCAATTCATTTTCACTGTGAGTGATGACACATTAACTGTTCCAAAATGGCGGGCACGTCGACTTGTCTGGAGTGGTTGAATGTGGCATTTACCTACAGTATATCTATGCTGTCAAGGCCCTGATATACTTCAAGTAAAATCAAAATCAGACCAAAACGGAGTTTGTTTTGAGAGTTTTAAAATGGTTTGCCAAAGCAGACTTTCTGGGAAAAAAAAAACAAACTTTTTTCAATGAATTACAATAAAGAACGAACTGGTGTGATGTCATTTTAAACAAAATCAGGCCAAAATGAGGTTCATTAGGAGTTTGTTTCGGGAGTTCAAAACAGCTTGTCAAAATAAACTTTCTAGAAAAGTTTGCTCTGGCTAGTAAACACCTTCAAACTACCATTGGTCAGTGGTGATTATGTAACAGTTGGGTGTGGCTCTGAAGCTCCGCCTTCTTTAACATGGAAATCTTCATTGGTTAATTTCTTATGTTCAGTCCAGTCCGTCGAGGTTAGATACATGTTAAAACAGGAATGCATCCATTTTATCATGTTTAATAATGTAAATCTGCTTGCTTTAAAGGGGTCATATGATGCTTTTTTAAAGATCATTATTTTGTGTATTTGGTGTAACATGCTTTAAAGTTAACATGCTTTAATGTAACATGCTTTTATGTTGACATGCTTTAATGTTCAAAAAACACATTATTTTTCAAATACTGTACATTATTGTAGGTCCTCTATGCCCAGCCTCTCTCAAACGCGTCATTTTCTACAAAGTCCCTCCTTCTGACAAGCGCAGTCTGCTCTGATTGGCCAACTGGCACAGTGCATTGTGATTGGCTGAACACCGCAAGCACTCGTCGGAAATGTAACGCCCCTAACCCATAATCGCGAGCTTCAGCTTTCAAAATAAATGTAAAAGACAGTTAATAATGTCCTTAGTTTTACCATCAGTTCAAGCCCGAAAGTCGTGTGACAGACACAGTGATGAAGCTCGTATGTGTTTGCACACAAGCCGCGATTAAGAAAGCTGACTCCACTGTGATGTGACCGTGTCTCTCTCTCTCTCTCTCTAACACACACACGATGCGCAAAACTCCGCATTTGAACAGTCAATAGCAAATACTTCAACTAATAACAAAACATACTTACAGTCGCTGATTCAGAAGCACCAGATTTTCATAGCAAAGTCAGAATTACCTCCTCTCCTAGGTTCACGAAATGGTCGTCCATAAAATGCGTTGCTGTTCTGTTGTAAGTAATCTTAATGATTCCTAAATGCATCTACTTTCGGAAGGCCAAATAAAGTGCTTTTGCTTTCGCCTAGAAACACACAGCGTCTCCCTGACATGGCTGCATCAACACTACTGCGGTTACTGAAACCACGCCTTCTTTCTTTGCGTGAACATTTGGGCTGCATTATGCAAATATTTCCACATCATGACGTAGACATGTGGGGGCGTGTTTGAATGAGCCATTTTAGGGGGGCATGGCAGAGTCTTAACTTTGATAAAGAATATCTCTTTGGTTTTGAGACTTTAGTCTTTGCAACTTCAGGGATCTTATCTATGCACAATCAGCTTGTAACACTCCAAAGAGAAAGGAAAACTTGAAATCGCATCATATGACCCCTTTAAAACAATCTACCATATAAGTGCTATATAAATTAACATGTAACTTTACTGGAGTGCCAAATTGCAGAGCTTGTGCAAACATTCACATCACTATGATCAGATGCTTTCTTAACTGCTGTTTTCTCACTGCTGTAATTTTGTTGTGTGTTTATATTGTTATTGAGAGGAAAGCGCACAACACATATTTACATATTCATCTAAACGCTGCTCTCAACGAATGTGGACAGTGTCAGGATGTTTGCTAACAGTAAAATCACTGCAAAGGTATTTCAATTTTCTCATTACCCTAAACGAAGAACAAAAAAGAACTTCGCTATATCGGGACATTCACATGACTCAAACAGAAGGGACCTTCTCATATTTTACAAACTTTGCTCACAAATGAGAATGTGTTTTTGTTTGTTTTGATGTTTGAACAGACAGTGGTTTCCTGAGGTTCCTCCAGCACAAATACCAGTACTTAATGGGAGCAGTGAAAGTGTGGCACCAGTTCAGCCCAATAACATAAACAACAACACTTACCAAGGCAACAGCCAAGATGCTGGTGGCTACCAAGGTAATGTCTACCCTGGAAATGGCTACAATGCCAATGTTACCAATGGGACTGGTTATCCAGGCAACCGTTATTCCAGCAACGGCTACAGCAGCAATGGATACAATGGTAATGGTTACCATAGTAATGGATACAACGGTAATGAATACAATGGCAATAGTTTCTCTGCACGGCGACGCATGCTTCCCCCGACTCCCTTAGGTAAAACCAACTACAGTATTATATTTCTGTACTGTTTTCAGCTGCAATGTGTTCAGCTCACATTGTTTGTTTTTTCCTGAATCTGTCAGGCCGAAAGCCCAACTTTAACATCCAGTGTTTGAGAAGGCAGACCAGTAATGAGGATCTGCCCATTCCAGGCACTTACCATCAAAACTCCCCACCCTGCAGGGCACGACCACAGGTACACATCCCCAACATCAGTCAACATCATTTGTAGATAATCTACATGTCTTCTGTCTGCTGGTGGATTATCCATTAACTTCAGGAAGCAGAAGGACATTGAATATAATTGTAAACAATGATTAAAAATAATTTTTAAAATAGATCTTTTTTACAGAGTATTCTTTGCTGATTTGAATGAACAATTAAAATAACTTATTGATATTTAAGAATGAATAAGTGGATTTAAGCAAGTTATACTTGATGTTAAAATATATATATATATATATATATATATATATATATATACAGTGCCTTGCGAAAGTAGTCATACCTTCATTTTTTCACATTTTGTTATGTTGCAGCCTTATGTTAAACTGCTTTAAATGACTTTTTTCCACATCAATCTACACTCCATACACCATAATGACAAAGCTAAAAACTGATTTGTGATGACTTTGCAAATTTATTCAAATTAAAAAGCTGAAACAGAAGTACATTGCACAAGTATTCATACCCTTAATGCGGTACTTAGTTGATGCACCTTTACAGCCTCAAGTCTTTTTGGTATGATGCAACTAGCTTTGCACATCTGCGTTTGGCAATTATCTGCCATTCTTCTCCTGATCTCTTCCATTTTCAAGCTCTGTCAGGTTGGATGAGGGCTGGCAGACATTTTCAGGTTTCTCCAGAAATATTTGATTGGGTTCAAGCCCAGGCTGTGGCTGGGCCACTCAAGAACATTCACAGAGTTGTCTATAAGCCACACTTGATGTGTGCTTAGGGTCACTGTCCTGTTGGAAGGTGAACCTTCTGCCCAGTCTGAGGTTCTGAATGCTCTGGACTAGGTTTTCATCTCAATATTTTGGTGCACTGAGCTTTTCGTCTACTCTGAGTCCCTCAGTCCCTGCCGCTGAAAAACAGCCCCACAGCTTGAGGCTGCTACCAGCACACTTTACTTTTGGGATGGTCCTCTGCAGGTAATGAGCAGATCTGGTTTCCTTCAAACATAATGCTTGGAATTGAGGTTCATCAGACCAGAGAATCTTGTTTCTCAGAGTCTGAGGGACCTTTAGGTGCTTTGGTGCAAATTCCAAGTGTGTGTTCATGTGTCCTCACTGAGGAATGGATTGAGTCTGGCCACACCACCTTAAAGCCCGGATCGGTGGAGTGTTGCAGTGATGTTTGTCCTTCTATAAGTTTCTCCGATCTGCATATATAATCATGGAGCTCAACTAGAGTGACTATCAGGTTCTTATTGACCAGTCTAATCAAGAGTCTTCTCCATCAATTGCTCAATTTGGCCAGGAGGCCAGCTCAAGGACGAGTCCTGGTTGTTTCAAACTTCTTCCATTATGGATAATGGAGGCTACATGCTGCTTTGAACTTTCAATGCAGCAGAATTTTTTCTGAACTCTTCACCAGAAGTGTGGCTTGAGGCAATCCTGTCTCTAATCCTGAGCTCTAGAGGCAGTTCTTTTGACCTCAGGGCTTGGTTTTTGCTTTAATATGCATTTTCAGCTGTTAGACCTTTTATTGAGAGGTGTGTGTCTTCCCACATCATAATCATTCAAATGAATTTGGCACAGGTTAACTTCACGAAGTGTAGTAACATCTACAAGCGATATAAATGCTCCTGAGCTAAATTTCTAGCGGTATGAATACTTATGCAATGAAATCACTTCAGTTTTTTATTTCTAATAAATTTGCAAAGCTGTTACAAACCTGTTTTTTTTTTCTTTGTCATTATGGTGTATTGAGTGTAGATAGATGTGGAAAAAAAGTTATTTAAAGCAATTTGACATAAGGCTGCAACATAAAATGTGTAAAAATTAAGGGCTGTGCATACTTTCGCAAGGCACTGTATATGTATCATTTAATCATTTATTTTAAATTAATTATATTGAACTATATACAAATTGATATTTGAGTGTTGCTAAAATTAATATCTATATTGTTTATTTATAAATGCACTAATGCAGCCTGCTCTAACTTCTTGATTACTGATTTTTGCTTTTATAATCTATGTGCTACAAATTAATTAATTTTATAATTATTATTCATATTAATATAATCTATATATTACATTTAATATACATTTATATTTACAATATACTTATCTTGTCACTGAAGAAACTATAAACGCTGAGCAATATAGGTTTCATGGAATGTAAATGTAACAACAAAAAAAAATTGTCAATAACTATAAAGGCCTAATGTATCAAATATAATGCAGAAAAAATGACATTTTAAAAAAAGCATGCAACAATTTAAAAAACAATAACACAATCAGTTCAGTTAAACAGACCATTATTTCATATTACAGGCTTTACAGGGTTGAAAAGATGTAGTGTATTGTTTTGAAAATACAGCAGTAATTTCCCTAGTCAAAAAAAAAGGAATATATGTAAATAATACATTTATTTTGTGCTATATACTACAAATACATTTACATATTTATGTGCTTAATAAAATATTACCCTGCAATTGTACTGTTAGTATACTAAACTGGTATACTTAAAGTCTGCTAAACTGGAACAACTCATTTTGTACTTAATGCACTTTAATTGTGTGGAAGTAGTGCTGAAGTCCAACTGAAGATATATTGAAGTATATTTGATTGTGCTAAAGTGGAACTATTGCAAGTATACTTCAGGTACACTCTAAATATCTTGCATTTAAAGATCAATATTATTCAAAGACCATACAATCCTCATCAATACCGGCATTAAAAGACATTTTAGGCTTCATATTAAGAAATGTGCATTGTGCAATAAAGAAATACTCCAAATAAAGTTCAATTATAATTTTATATCAGTAATTCTTAAGTGATATGTCAATAAATGTCAATGGATTTGAAGTATACTTAGTATGAAATAAATGTATTTTAAATAAATTATAGCATAGCTGTTTTTTTTTTACTAGGGTTACTATAAACAAAATCAAAATTGTTAAAAAAAAAATAAAATAATCAAATGAATTTAAATTGACACATTTCAGTTTAAACACAAAAAGTAAAATGATTTATGTACCTGCTCCAGCAGACAAACAACAGCTACGACTCACGGCGGAGCAGCATTTCATCTGTGGTTTCTTCGGCCTCTTGGGCAAACAACCAGGCCAGACGGGGCCGTCTCCTCTACGCCCCTCTCATTCTGGTGAACGAGGTGGGGGGCACTCAGGCAATGTGGGGCGACACCAATGGCAGCGCCAGCCTGCCGGCGTCGGCCCGTCCCGGGTGGATCGGCAGTGGAATGGCAGGGGTGGCCCAGCAGCCTCGGGCGTACACCACTCTCAGAGTGCCCTCCCAAAACAGCCCCGGATACATGGAGAAGGGAAGCGCTGACAGCCTCGTGGAGTCGGTAAATGCGCTTTCTGAATGCTGCATCAAATAACCATTTTGCCTGAAAATAAGTAAGGATAGTTAACAAATGTGCAGTTACAGTGGCTATAAAAACTATTTAAGCTGGACTTTATTGTGTTTTGCAGCAGTGAAACAAACTTTTAGCTCTTTTGGCTGTGATTAACAAAAAAATGAAACTTAACCCCTATGAAGCCTATTGTATCATATTTGACACTAATTCCTAGGGGCCTGTTGTACACAATCTACTTCATTTTTCTATCGTCTGATGGATAGTTTATAACTTTTTAGCAAGTAAAAAGCCGTTTAGTATAACTGTAAAAACTCTCCCCGTCAGGTTGTGATTCACGTCTTTGTTGCGAAATCTACTGATTTTAATAAAGTAAATATAAGATTAACTTTATATTGTTAGTAATATTTCAAGATGAACACATACTGGACTGAAGCAACTTAGGTCTACTTGATTATATATACATATTTTATATAAATATGATCTTTCAGGCTTTTGTGGGATGTTTATTTTTTCCATCTCTCAGTCATTGTTGTATTGCATTGCATTATATGTTTTGCCTCTACAGTTAAAAACTACAGAGCTTTAATAAGCCTAAGCATTTAAATAATCTCACTAATGCATAATATTGGGAAATATAGAGCGACACTTGATATTCATGTGCATTTATTGTAAGTAGATTTTGTGTTACTGTTATAAAGATCTCATTGATTTACAAACTATCATAACTTCTTATGAAATTCTGCACCAAATTGCATATTTTCACTCCGTTTGGGCTCATATTCAAGTATGAGGGTTATAGTCTTACTATACAATATTATGTGATATGAGCCATGAAAATCTGATGCATCAAATATGATACTCAAAACACATAGGCAAACATTTTTTTTTAGATTTAGTTCAATAAAAACAAAACAAACAAATAAAAATTGTTATATATTTTTTTATGAATTTATTTCTTTTAGATCCTGATCTCTGAAGGCTTGGGTCTGTATGCCAAAGACCCCAAATTTGTTGACTTTGCAAAGCGGGAAATCGCAGATGCCTGTCACATGACTGTTGATGAAATGGAGAGTGCCGCAACTGACCTTTTAAGTCGTGGAAGGGCAGGACAACCGATTGGACGCTTTGAGGAAGATCTGTCTGATGAGATGAACTGTGTTATATCATACTAAATGGGCTTCAGTTTGTTGGGGAGGGCAGAACATAGATTGTCAGTGTGATTGTGATGTTCTCTGCATCACAAACTCAAATACATTCAACTTTTCATATTCCGTTCAGCTGGGCAGTTAATAATTATATTCAATTCCTTCAGTAGATAAGGAAATTGTGGTTGGTTACCTCAATGATCTTACACCTATTGCTTTGCATAGAAGTTTAATTAGAGCTTAAATGGATAGTTCACAAAAAAAAAAAAAAAAAAAAAAAAAAATTGTCATTAATTACTCACCCTCATATCGTTCTAAACCCGTAAGACCTTCATTCATCTTAGAAATTAAGATATTTTTGATGACATAGACACGTTCAAGGCCCAGAAAGGTAGTAAGGACATAAAAATTGTTAAAATATTAAACATTGCGACATGTTAAAATCATAATTTTATGAAGCTACGAGAATACCTTTTGTGTGTAAAGAAAGCAAAAAATCATCTTTTAAGAAAATTGTTGAATAAAGCCATTATTTTGTGTTCTTCTTACAAAATTTTATTAAATTTTATTAAAATAATACTATGGTTGAACCACTGGTGTCACGTGGACTATTTTATCAGTGTCCTTACTACATTTCTGGGCCTTGAACGTGGTAGTTACGTTACGGTATATGCAGGGTCAGAAAGCTCTCAGATTTCATCAAAAATATCTTAATTTGTGTTCCAAAGATGACTGAAGGCCTTGCGTGTTTGGAACAACATGAGGGTATGTAATGATGAATGACAATTTTCATTTTTGGGTGAACTATCCCTTTCAAGCAAACCACAGGATTAGCCTACTCTATGATTAGTAGAGTCCTGAAGCAGCATCTGAAAAGATTCAAAGACATTATGTGAGATCATAAAGGCAGCATCTAAATTTGGAAAAGGAATTGAGACTTGGTAAAATATGCACATTTATGTTGAAAGTATTTGTGCTTGTGGAAGTCTTCATTTTTCATAAGATTAGTTAGCTATAATAAAGAGCCAATAACTTTCAAAATGACACAAACCTACAGGGGACTACTATTTATATGACTAAGTTTAAAGTCAAAATGGATTTTTTTTTTTTTTTAATGGAAAGTTTCAGCATTTCATATAAATGAAAATGTTGACTCTGGAAAATGGGAAATTGCAGATCACTTGCTAAGACTTCAGACGAAGCCAGCTTTGGACAATGGTTGAATATTTTCCTTGGAATTTTATGATCACAACTTGTAATCATTGCCTAACGTGCTCATTTCTTATTGAATACATAATTTTTACTGACCATGAAGTATATACACATACATATCTTAAATACTACCATTTTGACATTACTTTTATATACGCATCTCTGGCTGAACAGAATACTTCCTGATTGAAACATGCATTTTCTGTGCAGCTGCTTTGGAACAATATGAATTGTCATAAGCGCTATTCTAATAAACTTGAATCTAACTTATCCATGCAGATCTTTTCTCTATTAATTTGTCATTGTAATCTTCAAATGAAAAAAAAATTAACATCCCTCCCTGGGCAATAAGTTTTCCCAATAGATGACTTTCAGCAGTCGTTCCCCTGCTGCAACTTTTCCCTCCCATCAAACAATCACAGCAATTAGCAAACGACAACACAGCGGTCAACTCAATTTCCCATGGACAAAGTCCCTTGCATTTTCTTTTTGTTTGAGAAGCTGGGTTGTCACAACAACAGGGAAGACAAAAAAAAAAAAAAAAAAAAAAAAATTCTCATACCAACTTTAAGTGTGAAGGATTTTTTTTTTTGCTCACAGCAAAATTGTTCAACTTACTGTACTTTTAAAAAGACAGTCAAATATGAAAATAAAAGGGCAATTGCCAGGTTTGTGCTCTTTACCAGTTCCAATTCACCATTATTGCCAGTTAGTTTGACTGTATAGTGTGTTCATATTTAGTATTGGGTTATATTTAAATGGCATTTGTTTTACTTTGCCAAACCATCCATGCACCATCAGTTATACTGCAGCCTAGAAAGCACTGCTACATGCACAGATGTCTTCAAAAAGCATTTATTGCAAGGAAGATTGGGTCTTTAGTTTCAGAAAAAAAAAAAAAAAAAAAAAAAAAAAAAAAAAAAAAAAAAAAAAAAACACCATTTAATCAAATCTCTGATCTGAAGAGAGATCAAATCCACAATATCGTCAACCGCATTCTGCAAGATTTAAAAAAAATAAAAAGTGTCAATGAAGCCGGATACAGGATTATCTTGAATAACCGTAAAAGACAGAAGCATAAGTGAACAATTTCACTGTACACAGTAACACTTACAATTAGATATGCAGCTGTATAAGACATACAGATACTTAAATGTTCTGGGACATGGATCAGAGAAGATGCCATTGGAGGCAACAAGAGAGCATCTATTTTTTCCGTCGCACCTACAGAAACAAAAAAAAAAAAAAAAAAAAAAAAAAGGATAAATGAACCCCCAATAACACATAACTTGACTGACTTACTGTGAACGGTTGGGGTGGGGGGGGTGGGCTGTTTTACTGTATTTAGATGGATTTTGGGTATTTAGGAACTGCAAATCCAGCAAATCAGCTTGAATGTTGAATAGATGTGGAGAGTGTCCATATTTTGCTTGCACACTCACGCATTAGTAGCTATTTCCTGGGAGTTTGAGGCATAGCAGTCAGTTTTAGCAATCTGAGAAGCAGACCGTCCAGTAGAGCACGTGCTGCGGTCAGTTCGCCCGTAGTTAGCGCTGCGAATGCGTATGACAGTCCCATGATCTTTAAAAAAAAAAAAAAAATCCAGCTTAATAATGTAAATTTCTTGGATGAAAAAACTAGTGACCCATTATGATGTGGCATTCCGCTCTTGCAATTTCACTATAAACACTAATACCATTTTCTCAAAGAAAAAGCAGCATAATACACACCGCATATCAGGGTATTATTCACATTTTCACAGATCACACTAGAACCTACAGAAAACAGAGGATGCAAGAGAAGTTTAGTAAAGTGAACACTAATATTTCAAATATTGATAATGCCTTTGAAAAGCAAGTCTGAGTATTGACTGCTAAACAGGAAACAAGTAACTCTGAACTCAGATGTGCTGTCCTAAATGAGGCTGGCATTTTAAATCCCCTAAACACTAGTTGAACAGAAATGAAGAGGGAGTAAAGTTAACGGATACTCACGGACTGCAGGTTGGACACAAAAATAAGAGATTGCGAGGTACTTGTATGTGCCAAAACAGGGATCAGTAAAGACTGTATGTGTCGCAAACACCTCACAACTTTCCAGGCCATTGCAGCTTTACATTTATAAAAAAAAAAAAAAAAAAAAAAAAAAAAAAAAAAAAAAAAAAAAAAAAAGGGGAGAGGTTTACGTTAATCATTACTAAAGACAGTGAGGTACGGTAGAAGTTACATACAGCATCAATCTACCTTTTGGACACAGGAGCCAGTGCATTGGGTGAATAGCAGTTGGTGTTTTGGAGCTGTTCAGATGGACGTCCTTCAGAGCAGGTGATTTTATCTGTACGTCCATAGTTTGCAGTATTTATCTGTATCTTACCATTTTCTACATGGAAATTGAGGGGAAAAAATAAAAAAATAAAAATAATAATAATAATAATAATAATAATAACAATAATAATAATAGCATTTAAGCATTGCTTATCTTTGTGATCTAATCTATTGATAGTTTTCACGTGATGTCACACCCTCATAGGAACGCCCACCTGGAGGGCAAAACGAGGATTTGCTCCACTGACCGCCAGTTATATTTACATGGTTTGCATTTAGTAGTAATATAGTAAAACGCTGATATTAAATAGTGAAATTTAGTACACACCTGATGATGCATACTTTGAACACCAGAGACAGATTCCCTCCAAATACCTTGTCACCTAGACGGCCATTGGGACAAGACCATGCGAACCAGATGAGTCCTCTGCACAATCTGACTTTGTTGCAGCCTAGAATTAAACTGCTGGTTTCGTCTGGCCAGAGGAGAACAGCACACTACTTCGACACATTATTTCCCTGTTTAATAGTGTAAAGCTGCTTTGACACAATCTGCATTGTTAAAAGCACTATATAAATAACTTGAATTTTTACAGACAAGCAGATGAACCCAGAATATAAACAATGCACAAAGTTACACATTAAATGGTTTCCATTAGAAAACTATTCTAAAGAAAACATGGAACCATTTCATATTCCAGGCTCATCTGCTTGCCTATATAAAGTAAGCATAATCAATAAGGTGTGTACTGAATTATAAACATTAAGGCTCTTTGAAGGGGGTCATTGGATGTCAAATTTCCACAAATTGATATGATTCTTTAGGGTCTTAATGAAAAGTCTATAACATACTTTGGTTAAAATTTCTTAATGGTAGTGTAAAAAAAAACAACCTTTTTTTACACTGTCAAAATCAGCTCCGTTTTCATCAAGCTGTTTTTTTTTGTCTATGTCCCTTTAAATTCTCATGACTCTGCTGACCCTGCCCTTCTCTTCCGTGGGGTGACGAGCAGTACTGTTGACTTAAGCCGCAAAACTGGCTAACTAGCACATTAGGAAAGGCAATTTGCAAAGATTCTTAAAACGTTACTCACTTCTTCTGTAGATGAAGCTGGATCATGAATGATTCGCGTGAACAGACGCATTTAGGCAGATTGGGGATCGGCGCATTCACTTCAAAGCGAAAGTAACGTTAATCCTCTGCGTCTTCAGCGGCTCAGATGTCAGGAGTAGATGACTGCTATTCATTATTACATGCAACAACAAAACGCCTCAAATCGCTCAATTGGAGCCATCTTGTCTTCCCCTGCACCGGAGGTGGACAGCTCTCAGCTCACTCAGGGCAGGTCTAAGGTAAGACGACCTTGTCAATCAACTATCATGGGGGGTGGGGGGGGGGGGGGGGGTGGGGTTTTGGCGCTGTACAGAACTACGTCATTCTGACAGGGCTCTCAGAACAGCCTGATTTTAGAAAGGGGATTTTAAAATAACCACTGGGTGGATTATCATTATAGGATGGGTGTGTACACACTTCCAACACACATTTATGTTCAAACAACTTGAAGTGAATTTTGCATCCGATGACCCCTTTAAGTGTTTTTCCACAACATTTTGTCGCACTGTTTAGTGACTGAAATATAGCGGCATTTACAGCGGAATACATTTGAAATATAGCGGTACATTTAATATGGATTGCAAATGGCCAAAACTTGCATTGTGTTCACAACCTCTCAGAGTGAAACAAAGATATATCTAAATATTTGCAGCTTGCAAACAGATGGCAAATTGACAAGCTTGTGCTGCAGTTCTATGGATGTTTTGCCCTCCAGGTCTTTGACCCCGGTTGCGCGCCTGAAAGCTATGAATAAACAAATTGAGTAAAATCGCTTACCACATTTCAAGTAACTGTATCCACCATGACAAGTCACACTTGTTTCTGGAAAAAGGCGATAGTTACAAGCTTGCACAGAAAAGGAAATGAACGAACAGGAAGTGGGGGGGAAAAAAAAAAAAAAAAAAAAAA
>JAFVLL020017209.1:0-88160 GCA_021397915.2 Tor tambroides
TTCTGTGCTGACAACGTTTTTGAGCTGTTTAATTAAGCCTATTGAGTTTGCATCGACAGACGTGTATTATATGGACCGGTGGACAAACCCTGCATCATGCGCTCTGGTAGCATGTTAATTGCACGAGGTTTAACTGGACATTGCTCTGTAATTGCATCAGCGTCCAGAGCCTCTATTTTGACGGGCCGCTTATTTATTACCTCCCCCCGCCCAGTGTTCAGAGACACACAGAATCCATCACGTCCTTATTGACGGTAAGGCACAACATGAGAAACCAGACCAGGCCAGTGTTTACTCATCAGTGTCTGTGGGGCGGCACGGACACTTGCCAGCATCGTACGCTCTGGTGCGGCTCTGACCTTGTTACGGGTATTATTGCTCTATTGACTCTGTCATTAATGGCAGCCGTCTCATGTTTCCTCCCTACGGCGTGGACTTTGGTCCTGAAGTCTCTCTGTTCTTTTTCCCCCCTCACCCCAATGATATTGACTTTATTTTCCATTACTTTTAACTTGGGCAGTGCTGTAAAACAGAGAGCGTCTCCTAATCAAATCTATTTGATTGGTGCAGTGCTGAACAGGTTTGCTTTATGGTAGCATTTAGATCAAGGCACAGGGGAGGAGCAGAAATTATTGCTCTACTTATTTTTAAAAACAACTGAAAAGGACATTTCTTTGATCCATCCTTCTGCTTTTTAGTTGAAAGCCAGTCGATTTAATATGAAAAATTGTGCAGTCTCTTTGAAGATATTTTTTTTTCCCTGGTTTGTTGTGACACATAACACGAAGTACTTGTTGTCTGCTTTAATTTCAGAAAAAAACCCCTATTAATACAAAGGAAAGCATGGCTATTATTTCTCTTATTTGTGTTAGTGGTTTGTTTAAATTCTTAAATATTAAGCTTAAACATGTAACTCATTTATCCTGATATTCAGGAATCATACCTCAAATTGTGAAAATTTGTTGAGGTTATAAGTGCTACTTTTCTAAAATGGGTGGGAATAGCCTAGTCTTACCCTTACTCTGAAGGAACTCTCTTAAGTTGGTTGCATCATTTGTTCTTAAGGCAGAATGTAGCTAGTAGGTTGTAAGCTCTGTAAAGCAATGCAGCATTTAACTAATGATCCAATAGCATCCTTCAAAATTGTGCGCAGAGGTTGTGTTAAAATGCTGTAAATGTCAGTTTATCCAGTTATTGTTGATTGTAACTTCTGCCTCGTGTAACTCATGTAACTAACTCATATGTTTCCACTGAAATACATGATATAACATAAGCATTTTTACATGAAAATAACATCCAGAAATTAAAATTAATAGCAATAAATAAATAAATAAATACTGATACCCAAAAAAAAAAAAAAAATCATTGACTGATGCACACTGTTTTGATTGGGTTCATGCTGCTAACAAGTCATTTATTCAATGTTGTCACTCTTGAAAAGTAAACAAGTCTAAATTTCAACATCATATTTGTCTAAAGAATCTAAGTTTATCAGGTAAAAAAAAATGCATTTATTAATGCAGTTCAATCAATCTACTTCTGGTCGAAGTCTTGAAGCATGCAGAATACATGCTTTATAAGTACTATATAAATAAATATATAAATAAATAGCCAATATGCTAGTAATATGCATGCTAATAAGCAATTAGTGACTAGTGAAACTGGTCCCTATACTAAAGTGTTACCAAAAATATGTATTGGTGTATAAACATAACTTATTGCCCCTTTATGTTGGAACTTGGCTAAGTTGTAACTTATGCACACACTGTAAAAAAAAAAAAAGTTGAGCTAACTTAAAATTTTAAGGCAACCAACTTCAGCAGATTTTTGAGTTTTCTCAACTTGTTGTTTTAAGTTTATACAACAAAAAGTTGAGAATCTCCTACAAAAATAAGTTGAGAGAACTCAAAAATCTACTGAAGCTGGTTGCCTTAAAATTTTAAGTTGGCTCAACTTTTCTTTTTTTTTTTTACAGTGTAGCTGGTTCAACTGGCCCCTGAGTATCATTTAGTGTCACATATGGCTCAAATGTGATTTTTTTTTATTATGAAATGAAGAAAGATGATTTTCTTTACAAGTGATAGTTTTTACAAGTCCAATCCAAACCAAATTCTTTGGTGTTTAAGATCTTTTTTTTTTTTGTTGTTGTTAATATTTCTAACATTTTTCTTCACAGATTTCATGTTTTTCTTCATTCATTGTGTAGAATTTGGTACATCGGGTGAATATAAAAATCTATGTATGTTTGTTAGCTTTGTTGTAGCCTAATCATGCATGTATGTTAGACAGAAGTGTCTCAATATCTTGCTGCTTTTTTTCTTGAAAAAAGAATAAATCTTTTTTTTTATTAGTAGTGTAGCTGTATTTCATTTTAAAGGCCACATATAGGCTCTTTATATAAGCTTTTTGATCTGAAATGATAATCTTGGTTGTTTGAGTAGTGACCTTTAAAATTCAATATTTTTCTTGTTAATTGTCTTAATTTTATAACCTATTTCTTTATTTTATAAAATTTTCATTATTTTATAATTTTATAAAATGTTAATTTAAAGGGTTAGTTCACCCAAAAATGAAAATTCTGTCATTTATTACTCACCCTCATGTTGTTTCAAACCCGTTCATCTTCGGAACACAAATTAAGATATTTTTGATGGAATCTGAGAGCTCTCAGACCCTCCATAGACCAAGTATTGCAAAGCATTTGGAACAGTTTCTGCTTGCTCAAGATCCGTTTCTCTCTAGCTCTTTCCCGTATTACACAGAGCACAAATAGTAAATCTCTTTTTACTGCAGGGATTCTCACAAATAGAGCTCATTCAGCACCTTGGACAGCTCCATGGCCACACCATTAACCCTACAATCACATACAGCACACCAGTCATTGTCATACACAGGAGTCACAGTTCACCTAAAGCCCAGGCGCACACACATCGCCTTGCTTGGGTATTTGAAGGAACCCAAGAGGCTGGAAGTGAGTTATAGGCGAGACTGTCACCCGGCGAGGGAAGAGGGCGGGATCGATTCCCAGAAATCAGCAGAATCCGAGTTGGCCTATCGAGCGCGCTCATCTGTCTCCTTGACATAATTGTTCCTTTCTTGTTACTTTATGTTCTAATCAATCAGCTATGAGTAAAATGCCAATTACAACATCCATTGTTACAACCAACGGAGAAAGCAAGAATTATTGGATGTAACATTACTGCAAATTGCCATTAGAGTTTCACTCTTTCTTGGAGGGAAATAATGGGTAATAATCAAGAAATAACATCTGATGGATTGAGTTGTATTTCACATTTAATTGCAAAACTCTATGTGTGTGTGTGTGTGTGAGGGAGTAGGGCAGACTCATTAATGCATCCTTTCCCATCATGTCTTAAAGTGTTGGACTCATTGCAAAAAACTCCATTGTGATATTTTAAACAACCCAGTGGAGTAATGCCCAGCAATTTTGAATTAGCCATTATATTGGACGATTCATTATAGTAATTACTGTATAAACATTGGCTGTGGACCGATTATGAGCACAGTTTTGTTAATGGCTAAATTTGTTCATTAGGCAAAATATCATTTATAACTTGCTAAGTTTTAGGCATAGAGTGATTCCTGGTTACACGAAACATGTCCAGAATGGCTTAATGAGATCATTGTGTAACTATGTGATGTAGCTAATGATTTGACTCCAGTTACTCAAAGGACAAGAGCACAATATAAGGGACACACCATGGAAGCATCTCCTGACATGTCTTCAAACATATTTTAGCTTTGTTCACACATAGGTTATTTGAAATGTGGAGATGTTCTTGAGAAGATGTGTCAGTCAAATGTCATTTAATGAAGTTACTTGTGGACTATGTGTGAAAAACAGATGGTGCAGCTTCTAGACATAACCGATGAACAATGGGCTGTCTGGTGCTCATTAATTAGCTGATCTCAATCAAATGGTTTAGTTTGCCCATATGTTCTCCAGAGGTTTAGTATATTCAGCTGTGCTTCTGGAAGCACACTGTGAACTGCAAGTCTGGTGTCTGCCATCTTGTATTTAAGGCCTCAGGGTGGTAGAGGCTCACAGAGTATACCAGCTGAATCTCTAGAATAATTTAATGAATAGAATAAATCTTTTTTTTTTTTATTAGTAGTGCAGCTGTATTTCATTTTACAGGCCACATATAGGCTCTTTATATAAGCTTTTTGATCTGAAATAATTGATAATCTTGGTTGTTTGATTAGTGACCTTTAAAATTCTCTTAATTTCTTAATTAAACAGTCTTAATTTTATAACTTATTTTATTTTATAAATTTTCATTATTTTATAATTTTATAAAATGTTAATTTAACTCTTTCTGCATTTTCTGGAAAATAAAGACTAACAAATTTAATACAAGCGAAGCCGACCATATGGGCATGTGGGAATTGTAAATTTCTGCTAACAAAATGTAAAGTTCTGCTCACAAATAAATTTCTGAACTCTTACCTCTCTCATTCAGCACAATTCAAATGTATGTTTTGTGCACATGTTTTGCATGCGTAACGTTATCGCATTATATTGCAGTATTACAAGTTGCAGCATGTTTCAGATGAAAAAAGGTGACTTTTATATTCTGGTGAATATGGAATTCCTTTTCTCTTTCAAAATCCTTATGGTGCATGGTGCTTCTGTTGAGAGGTACATTGAAGACTTGGTGCAAGTCAGTAATTGCTCTTTACATGAGCTCACTTGCTGTAAATAATGTAATGAGCTCACTGACCAAGCTCTGACCAGTTTGACAGATTCATTTTTAATAGTACAAATGTTCTGTGTCCTATTCATTCACAAACTGAACAGTACTAATAGCTGAACATTAATTCTAGATATTGCTCATTCCCTAACCAATGTCATATTCCCCTGAACGCTCCTCTTTCTGCATTCCAGCTACTGTCTCCTGGCTGGACCGCAGCAGCCACTTCATCAAAATCAACTGCTGGAGAGTGCCAGAGATTACCCACAGGAAAATACCACTGAGCCTTAAATAGCAATCAATTTCCCTGACTTTTTTCTGACGTGAGCTGTGATAAGCGCTAGCTTGCACTAACACGAGGATGACACTTTCAGAGAGATAGAAAGAGTGGGAAGACAAAGAATGTCTGTCCCTGAAGCATAAAAGTATGTGTTTTTCCAATTTTTTTTTTTTTTTGCAGTTTAGCACCCATAATTTCTCTCTTCTCTTTTAAACTTTCTATGTAGTTTTTTTTTGTATTTATGATTTAAATATTGTTCAGTGTTCATTTAAATCTGCTTACAACTAATAACATCTAAATATGAGTGTGAGTTTGTAATACATGTGTCTTTTTTACACCACTGTTTAAAAGTTTAGGGTTAGTAAGACATTAATACTTTTATTTAGCAAGGATGTAACAAATTGAAAAAAGTGACAGTAAATACATTTATAACATTACTAAAGATTTACATTTCAAATCAATTCTATTTTTAATGAAATAAAATCATGAAAAAGTATATCACGGTTTTCACAAAAATACTGATAGTAATGAGAAACTTCTTGAGCAACAAAGTGTATTAGAATGATTTCTGAAGGATCAAGGATCAAAAAATTCAGCTTTGCCATGACAGGTATAAGCTAGCCTACAGTTTAAAATATATGAAAAAAAGAAATGTTATTTTAAACTGTAATACTAATTCACATTATTTATTTATTTGTTCTTTTGTAGTTTGATAAAATAACTGCATCCTTGGTGAGCATAGGAGACTTCTTTCAAAAACATTAAATCTTACCATCCCCAAACTTTTGAATGGTAGCGTAATGTATGAAAGTATCATTTTTAGTTTATTTTGAATGTGAGATGAGTAATTAGATTCAATAAGTGTGACAGATGTTAATTCAGGATGGCTCTGACTGATTCAATGAGTTCATCCAATGAAGGGTTCATCAGACTGATTCACACTGGTAACTTAGCCAGTCAGTCACGCTCTCTACATTTTTGTGTTTGAGAGCATTTAGCAAATACAATGCAATAGCATAAGGTGTTGTCTTCGATAATGAACGTGATATTGTGTAGCTTGTCAGTGATCTACGGCTCTGTGTATTAAATGCTGCTCCATTTGAAAGCAGGTGATGGAGATTTACCGCTAATCACGGAACCGGCTTTACTGACGAGATGTGCATGACAATCGCATGCGATATATCGCCCAGCCCTAGTCCGCAGCCATACTTCAGCAACTGAGACCATGCAAAGTAACCTCTATATTTTGGATGGCTGTTAGCAGGGTGTTTGCATCTGCAACATGTGCTGCCGTGTGCTTCCAATGAGAGCAGCAGGCAGTGACAGGTGCTGTATGTCTGATTACTGCCTTCTCCGCTTGATTGGTGTTTAACCTGTAGGTCAAGCACAGAGGAGCCTTCACTCAAATTAACTTTGCCCATGAGGCCTATGCTTTCACTGAAATTACTTTCTTGGATCCTTGTCGCCCATTTCCATACTGTCATCAGGTTTAGCTGTGTACAGGTGCCATTCATTTATTGATTGATTTATTGCGTGAGAAATTAAACAAAGAGTGTTGAGACTTTCAAAGCCAAGGAGTGATGCTGTTATGTTGGCGGTGGCTTTCTTCAGTGGTGCCAGCTATGGGTTTATATGGACTGTGGTGTTGTGGGATGGATGATTTGTTTGTTTAGTTCTGGTTGTGAATTCTGTTATAGCGGCAGAGAAAAAGTGGAGGCTGCTCTTTTAGTGCCTGCTTTGAAACTTTTAAAGCAACTTCTGTTTTCCCAAGCTCATCTCCCTCTCCTCTCTTGGGATCCGTCCTCCCCCTCTTCAAAGACCATCACTTCTTACGAGCATTGTGTTACAGGGTGGAGTTTTTCTATCTCTTTTCCTTTGCTGGCTCGACCCCTGTTCCCTTGATATTCAGCGGCCAGAGAGGTAAACTTACTGCCGATTCTCTTTCTTAACTTACAAGGTATCAGAACTTGGTGTGTCAGATCTTCAAAGCGAGTTTACTGCTTAAGTTACCTGATGACACATCAGGATTTATTTATTTGTGGATGCTTTGAGCATTCAAGCCCAGAAGGAACAGACTATCTCTGCCCATCAAAAGCTTTCAACATTTTGCTTCATCTTGTTTTTTTTTTTTTTTTTATATAAATCACTGTCATCAGTTTTGCCCTGTGAAAATCGTTTGAGCATTTAGTTCCTTTGTGACATTGTTTTTAAAATTGGATTGAAAAATAAGTAATGACAAATCTTTTCATCCATGTTGTAATGTATATTTGAGTGTAACGGGTTATCAAAAAGAAAAAAAATGTAGGTCAGAGAGATTTTGAGATGTGGGCACTGCATTTAAAATAAATGCAAGCTTACAGTCAATTGTGGAGGGGGGGAGGGGGTTTACAAAGTTTTGGATGCTGGTGTTGCTTCCTTTTTTCAGTATCAAACCAGCAAAAACTAACTTGGACCAGCTTGGAAATTTATGCTGGACCGTTTTATTTTCTAAGGCTTTTTTCTTTTCTTCGCATGCACGCTTTAGGACTGTAGTCAAGTTACGATTTTGAATCATGTTCATATGTATTTTTTTAAATATTATTTTAGATGACTTCAAACTACTGAACAACTTCAAATAACCCCTGAGAATCTGCACCGATTGGCCAGATTTTATTGAAAGGAGTAACACTGACGTTTAATCCAAGTGAATCAGTGTGTTGCTCATCAGTGTTATCTGTCTCCAATCTGCACCCAAGATGTCAAAAGAGTGAGTCACAGTAACACTCTGTATGTGTCTCTCTGTCATAGTAAACAAACACGGGGACAAGGCAAATGTAGGCTGAGCTACAGAAATGCAGGCTAGTGAGATAAGGGTGTGTGAGAGGAGAAGAGTGATCGGAGAGAAAGAGAGAGAGGCCTAGAGAAAAGGTCAGCGTGCGTTGTGTCATGCAGGGTGGAGGATGCCTGAGCCGCTGGGTTTTACTCAGATTAATCTGTCGCGTGGTGACAGCGCTGGTTTAAAAAGGTCACTCATGGCAACAGGACGTGGGTGCAGGGTGCTGAAATGTATCGAATCTGACCGCTCACTGGCTGGGCTTCAGGTAGTTAGTGCACCATAAAGGTCAAATTTGCTTCGCATCTCTCCAGAACTGACCGCTCCATGGGTTTGGGGAGATTGTTGAGCTCAGTGCACTGACAGCATCAGACGGAAGTTTTGTTTTAGCTCTGAAAAGGCCTCCTAAGTGCCTCTTATTACTATGATGGAAATTTGACAAGATTGTCAAGACAGTTGAACAAAGTAGTAGGTCAGTTAGAGAGACAACAGCTTTATGTAACCTGCCTAAAGTCCATTCACTTCAGTTGTTACAGTTGTACAGTTGTTACAGTTGTATGAAGTTGTTCTAAGCACCAGCAATTATTAATATACTGGATGGATGGGTATATTTACAGATGTTTTTTTTGTTTTGTTTTTGATGGATCGATGTGTGTATAGATGAATGGATTTAAAAAGTGTATTTATGACTGGATAAATGGGTGATGGATGGAGTAAAGATGGATGGATGGATATTTTCACAAATTATATTTTTGTTTGATTTATGTATGTATAGATAAGTTAATGTACAACTATATTTAAGGGTAGATGGGTAGACTGATGGGTAGATGGATGTTTGGATAGATGAGGAGATATAAGGCAAGATGGATGAATAGGTACAGGGAAGGAGGGATAGATGGATGAGTAGAGAGGTAGGTAGATGAATGGATAGGAATCTGTTGGTAAGTAAACGGGTAGGTGGATAGATGGGTAGATTGATGGATCGATGGAAGGATTGATGGTAGGGCTGTGCAAAAAATCGAATGCGATGATCATTCGCATCTAGTCAGTAAAGCCGGTTCTGTGATTAGTAATAAATCTCCTTCACATGCTTTCAGATGGAGTGGCATTAACTACACAGAGCCGTTACGCAGTATCGCATTCATAATCGAAGATGAATCGCATTCGATTATGAACGCGATATTGCATAGCTTGTCAGTGAACTATGCTCCATCTGAAAGCACATGAAGGAGATTTTTACTACTAATCACAGAACCGGCTTTACTGACTAGATGCGCATGATCATCGCATTTGATTATTTGCACAGCCCTAATTGATGGATGGATGGATGGATGGATGGGTGAATGGGTATATATGGGTAGATAGATGGTTAGACAGATAAATAGGATGGATAGATGGATGGGTAGATAGATGGTTAGAAATAGAATATCTAACCAGTGATGAATATATACTGTAGAAGGATGGATGGGTAGAGATGTTGGTAGGTGCATGAATGATTGGATGAACTGATGGATTTGTAAATGGATGTGTATAGAGAGATCTTCACTGATGGATGGATGAATAATTGTTTTCCCTTGTATTTTGAAGTGGATGGTTAAGGTAGATATGTATTTGATAGATAATGATAGTTGGATTAAAGGATAGTCATCTTCTGCTTCACCCCAGAAGTTTGTTCTGGCTTCTCTGATGGTCACTAATGAGTGATGTGAGATTGCAAAGATAGAAAACAGACACCACATGATACCATAATTATGCTTTGAATTCAATAATGAACAGTCTTGAGAGTGTGAAGATTGTGGCTGTTCTCAGAGATGTATTTGGGACCTCTTCTCTTCCTCTTGCTTGGCCTTTCTTCTGGGACAGGGGAGTCAGTTTCTCTGCTCCTCTTTTTGGAGCTGAATTCTTTATGGGCCAGGCAGTGATGGTGGCTCATAATTAGAAACAATCACAGGATACTTACATCAATAGCTGACATCTGTGAACTAGAACTGTGTTAGCTCTACATCTGCCCACTGATTAACTTCAAATAGGAGCAGGGAAAACCTCTAAGGAGTGCAGCCTTTCTCATATTTGTCACTGAAAACCTCCCACTGGCCAGCCCAGTCCTGTGGGTATCTTGTTTCATGGAAAAAATGGGCCAAGTGGACCAACATCAGACTCTTTCCAAGTCCTCCTCTTCATTCCAGTCATTCTGTTGTTGCAATCCAAAATCCACCTCTGCTGATTTTCAGTGATCATAAGGCTAAACAAAGTAAGATTGACTACTGATTTAATAGTCTGTTTTTCCAAGTGCAGATCAGGGTGGCACATTTATTAAAAAAAAAAAAAAAAAAAAAAAAAAAAATCTAATACAAATGTGAAAAGTTGTCATATTTGAGCAGTCAATCCTGTGAAGATCTAGAGAATGTAATATTTGTCTGAAGTATCCTCAAGTCCCATACAAGTGGAAGTAGAAATAAGTTTTAGACTAGAAAAAATGCAAGAAATCTCCAGTACAGTTGTGTGTTCAGTTCTTCTTGTCTACAGTTGTAGAATGTTAGCAGTGTAATGACATAAGTGGTTTCTGAATCCTCTCTTTGCTTTGGGGGAAAGACATTACAGCAGTGTAGAAATCTATGACTTGAAAATCTACAATTAATGGATAATTATTGTTAATTGTAGCACAGATATTTTAAATCATTGCACCATTTAGCAGATCATACAATTTGTAAAATTAGTTAAATAAGTTTATATATGATATAGGTTGCTATGCAAACTACATCTTTACAATTAATGCATTATAGGCTATTATTTAAAAATTCATGTTATACTGTCCAAAACACCCCTAATTTTAAAATCCAGTTGCAGGTCTTCATAGTTTTCAAGTTGTAATGTGGATCCAGTACTCTAATATAGTTGAGGGTTGTGTACACAAAATACTGCTGTAAAACTGGCACTTCTATACAGCTGTGTGTTCCAGTGTTCTCAAACAGAGGGATGAGTTGTATTTAGACTCTCTGATGTTGTTCTTGCTGTTTTGCCACCTCAATAAGTTTCTGGTGCTTTGACAGCAGCTTCCTTTCAAGGAAAGTAAACAATGTTGACGAAGTCTGCTGGGTCAATGTGCACAATGTGATAAAGAAAGAAGAAAAAAATGGATAGTGGAACATTTAATTTTCCAGTATTCTGCTTGTTTATCTGCTGTGCATGACAGTTGCCTTTTTGGACTGTGATACAAAGTTCAATAATTGTTAATTTATCTAGGAAAAAAAAAATTCAAAGGAGGAGTTAGTACGAAATTGCTCTCTTCTATACAATGAAACAGACAGTGACTGGCATCTCTCCGACATTATAACGTTTCCTTTGTAGAGCTTAAAGGCAGTTAAGGGATATAAATTTTAATAGTCTTATCGAAATTGTACATATTTGGATTATAAAGTGCAAGAAGGAAATAAAGACAGCCAACCTTTTTTATTTCCTTTTTCTTTTTAAAAGCTTTATTTTTCATGTTGTTCAGTGTATGATTTCATTAAAATCCTCAGGCTTCATTTAACAAAGTGTACATTTTCTTCAAAGTCAATTCATTGTTGAAGCACAGCAAAATGTAGTAATTTTCTGGAAGTCAAATGGCTTCTCATCTTTAGCCAGCTGAGTGCCAAACATGGTGCTAAGTGATCAAAGTGTTCCAGAAACCAAAAGAAAATACTAATGAAAGGGAAAAAAAAGTTTAGCCATCAGCCTGTTGTTTAGCTTAAGTGCTTTTTTTCTGCATTTGCTCTCATCTTCCATTATTTGTCGGGGTGGAAAAAAGCTCTTGAGTTGGAAAATAAGCAGAGAGGAGCAGCCCAAATGCAGGGTCACATGACTGTGAAGTGGTAGCAGGGCTATGTTTAAGCATTTAGAGGCCCGGCAGAGCTGGAGATGGGCTATTAGGACCATCCATTAGGGCCTTCTGTTTAACATGATAGATTGCTTACAAGTGTAACATCTTTCATTCATGTAGTGACCTTCTACAAACTCTTAAAGCACTTTTGGTTCATTCAAGCAATGTTCTCTAAGATTGTTTATAATTTACCCGTATCCTCATGTGCATTCTTCTAATGAGCTTTTGTGCATTTGCTTTTTGCTGAGTCAAGAGATTCTGTGATGATAGTATCTACTATCAAAAAATGAAATTGATTTATTAGCCTCATGTTAATAACATATATAGTATAAGAGCAGGCCTGTTACTCGATCCCACCACAGTATTGAAGTGTTTGTTCCTCATCTCTTTTAAAAGTGCAGAGAGACCAAAAACAAACAAAACCTTGCAGGGGAGTATGACTGGCACAGAAAGGCAGAGGCTTGGGGATATATGGATATATTTGGGCCTTGTTTCTGTTAAACACAGCACAGAGGAGGCAGTCAGATTTGACTGAAGCTAGACACGAGGTCCAGCTGGGTTTCAACTTCACCTGCATACTGAAAGGGAGAAAGAGAGAACAAGAAACATTTCGAGAGAAACAAAAAGTAGAGGAATAGAGTAGAGGCTGAGGTGAAAGCGGCACAGAAGAAGAGACATTTGCTGTTTTTCCTGAGGTGGTCTCTTGAGTCTTGGGACATTTCTGTACACAGTGCAGCCCATAGGTCGTTCTCTTCCGATGATATCTTCGAAGTGCTGTTTTATCTTTATCGAAATGATGTTCTGTATCATATGCATTGTGTGATATCATAAAAATTTTCTGATAATTTACTCATCCTCATGTCAAAATGACTTATGGTTTCACTAGATAAGACCCTTATTCCTTGGCTAGGATTGTGTAGAGCCCTTTGAAGCCGCATTGAAACTGCAATTTGGACCTTAAACCCGTTGGCTCCCATTGAAAAATCCTCGAATGTTTACCTCAAAAACATTAATTTCTTTTCGACTGAAGAAAGAAAGACACAAACATCTTGGATGATATCGGGGTAAGTAAATTATCAGGAAATTTTTATTCTTGAAGTGAAATAATCCGTTAATATTAGTGTTTTTTTGCCACAGGATTTTGTGAGACTTGTGGCGGCAGGTGATGTCACATTAATTTGCATACTTATGACGTCATTGCGTCAAGTTTGCGTTCAGACGCGTTTTGGCACTTCAGATCTGTTCTATTCTATGAACTGTCACATACTGTAATACAACTGAACGCCCAATAAAGCTGTTCACACATTATATTTTCTATTGTCATACATAAAACAAGTAAAAATGGTAAACACGACCCATTAATACTACATGTTAACCAGGAATCACTCTCACTATACTCCTTAAATCCTGATTTATAATCGTGACATCGTCTGATAAAATCAATATACATCTAACTTACACTAAAAGTTACTATATGTGGTGGTTTTGGCTATATTACTGTTTTGTCTCATTCAGCACACTGCCTATGTCTGAGTAACAAACTATGAGCATGTTAACAGACGAATTATGTTCATATTTAGAAGTCCAAACAGCCAGTAAGCGACAGGTGCTTGGAAACGCTGTTTTGTAAATTATTTATTGACGAGTCGGCTGGGGGTACGGCCAACTGAAAGCGCTGTTTCTCTGCCGCTCACTGCGACACTGTGCCGGTAGAGTTAGACCTCGTGCTCGCGGGGCAGTACTAGAGACATCTTCCAGCTGAACGATAGCTAAGGTTTTTTCCAAAAAGTCACTAGGTTTGTCAGTATGTGTACCTGTTATGGAAAAAAAGCCACCAAAAGGGTCTGAAAGTTGCTAAATATTGTGCTAAAGTCGCGCTCGTGTGCGTGAGACGCGGGAGCTGATGGCAGCAGGCGGTGGATATTGTGGTGGCCCGCCACAAATACATCAACGTATGGGAAACACTGCTTCAAAAAAGTTTTTCCTGGAAAGCACTTTATTTTTCTTTATTTTATCTTTTATCTAAGGGGTAGTTAACCCAATGGTGAAAACTGTTATCATTTACTATGTTGAGTTGATCTGGATGGTCTTTTTTGTAATTAATGTCACAAAAAGGACTTGTTGGCAATTGATTTTTTTGTATTTATTGACATATATAACAACCAAGCAAAGACTTTTTTTTTTTGGTATGGTACATTTAGGTGAAGGTAAATCTAAAAATGATGACACCACAACAATAAACTAATGTGCAGTAAATTGTTTACAGCAAATAATAGCGTGTTTCTGAAACGTAGTTGAAGACAATGACAGTGAGTCTGTTTTGTTTTATGACTGCATCTTGTTTAATTGATGCAAACGGTCTCTTAAATATTTACCCGTGCACTGAAGTGCGCAAACTTTGGCAAATCAGTTACTATCTGTTCTTTGGCATGGGACATCTGACACAAGATCTCAGTGGATTCAGTCCATTGGTTCAATCATTGGTTGTGTTTACATGTACACAGCATGTCTGATTATTAAAAATGACCAGTGTAAGGAATTATTTGAATGAAGGTGTTTACATGATAGGGACAAACCTTTTCAATATGAAACATGGTGTCCATGTTGCGTGAAGTGGAAGAAATGCGATTTAAAGTGCTTCTTACATAATTGTGTAGTCAGTTTAAAATCACAGTACTCCATGTTTTTGTTATGGTAATGGCTGTTGTGGTTACTCTAATTATGAATATAATCACAGTATTCTGTTTATATGAGCTCTGACAAAATTGCTGAAATCTCATTATATGAGCGCATGCAAACATAACCATATACAACCATGTTAACAAGTACAGCATCTGTTATGAATTTGACTAAAGAAACTAAAATATAGTTAAACAAGGAGTAATTTTTTATTTTCATTTTAATTATATTTTTTGTATACCATTTTTTAAATTTGTAAAGCAACCTTGAATGAAGTTTATAATGACGATAATGATAACAATTATAAAATACATTATTATTATTATTATTAATAATAATAATAATAATAATAATTATTATTATTATGCAATTCATATTAAAAACATATTTTATGTTTTAAAAACGTAACTTTTTTTTGTTTTTCATATTAAAAGCAAAAAAAGCTTAAAGGGGTCATATGAAACTTTTATAAAGAATATCTCTTTGGTTTTGAGACTTTAGTCTTTGCAACTTCAGGGATCTTATCTATGCATGAACAGCTTGTAACACTCCAAAGGGAAAGGAAAACTTGAAATCGCATCACATGACCCCTTTAATGAAATTTTCCATAATATAACAACCCTGAGATGGGACCCTCCTTATCTAATAAATCTTATGGGAGCTCCACTTTTAGATGAAGGAATTTTTAACATCTTCAAGTGAGAAAAAGAGCGTGACTCAAAATTGATTCCCCCTCATCTATCCTTCTTTCTTTCAGACAAACTCATCCTCGAGGGGTTCAACACCTGGTCTTTCTCTCCCATCCTCCCTCCCTCTCTCATCTCTCCCTCTCTCTCTTTGCTGAGCGGGACACTTGTGTTATTGACTCATCCCCAAAGCCAGTGAGACTGGATCAATTTGCTGAACTTTATCCTATTATTAAAGCTGGCCTAAGGGTGGGAAGAAGTGGGTGAGAGACTGAGGGAGAGCGAAAGAGTGAATGAGAAGGAGGGGTAGATGCTCTTTAAAAGACATTAAGCAAAGAGACATAGTCTCATTATGACAGGCTTCAGTGCCTCCCTCATCACCGAGATAAAGAGGCCCTATAGAGAATTTGCTTTTCCAATTGTGTTATTTAAATATGAGATGACTGGGCTTTGGCGTCGTAAACAGGGCATCTTTAATAAGCCTGGACAGGACGTGCAATAGAGACAATTGCGCAAGGTATGAAAACCACTTCATCAATGCCACATTTGGGCAGAATTCAATTTCAGACGCTGTCCATGCCCCCTCTTATCAGCTTCTCTCAGCAGCCGGCTGCATGTCAGATAGTGATAGCAATAATATTGTAAAGAAGAAAGGACGTCCGTGGAGGAAAACATGGGAGTTGCATAGAGTGAAAAACAGAGGCAGGATAGGCCAAGAGTGCTGTGGGATCTGACATCTGCTCTCACAGCTGTCATGGGATGATGGATCACATCTCTCTCCAGCACGTGTCTGCTCTCCAGCGCTGTTATCCGCACCTCTTCATATTTACAGTGATGGCACTCGATGGGATCTGACTTAAAGCAATGGCCCCTGTGAGGGGGAAAATGGGTCTTTGTGACCTTCCAGTGGTGGGATGCTGTTGTGGCCGTCAGTTCACCCTATAAAGACAAGTCTGCTGCGTTTAACTCGTTCTGTAAACCGCATGTTTGAGTATGGAGGCCGTATTGATCATTGTGCACGTGTATGTGGTCGGTGACTATGTGGAGAGGCTGTTTTGGACTACTGATGCGGTTTGTGTAATTGAAAACCCTTTTCACACGGCTGATTAAGCTGGGGAAGTCTGAGTGGATGGCTGTTCTGGTGGATTTAGCATATGAAATACCAAAAGACTGAGGACGGGGGAAAGTCAGAAACCATACAATACTGACCTATACTTGCTTTAATATTGTGCTGAGCTTGTCATTTTTATCTTTTTTTAATGTCAGTATAGTTTTTAATTTGAGTTATTTTAGTACATTAAGTCAAAATGAGAATTTTTTTTTTCATTGCCACTAGCTAGAATGTTTCCTTTTTTCTATAATTTATTACAGTTTATTTTATTCAAGTAGCTTTTTTTTAACAAAGTGAAAATTCCTGTTTTGGAGGGTGTTCACATACTGTAAATGCAGTTGGTTATGTCTTAAGTTAACAGATGAAAGAAAAAGAATTTTTTTTTCTGTGTGTCTGTGTGGGACGCCTTATACCAGCAGTAAATTCCTTGTATGTTATGCATGCATGGCCAGTAAAATGCTGAATTGAATTGAAGTGACTGCAGCCTAATATGCTGTCTGTGTCATTAATGTTAATCAAACAACAAAGTGGGAATCGCTCACTGCTCTTATAATAACTTTTGTAGCCAGAAACACCGGTTGGCGCCGATATAGTGGGCAGTGCGCTGACATATGATGCGGTTGCGTTACGGGCATCTCGAGTTCAAATCCCGGCTCGAGGACCTTTCCCGATCCCACCCCCCTCTCTCTCTCTCTCTCCCACTTCGCTTCCTTTCTCCTCTATACTGTCCTATCATCATAAAGGCAACAAATGCAAAAAAAAAAAAAATCTTAAAAAGAAACACTGTATATTGAATTCATACAGTGATGTTTGTACATTTTATTAATATTTCTTGCTTCTTTTAGATAGAACTACTTGAAAAGCTAAAAACACTGTTTATTTCATTTGCATCTTTGTTTTATTGTATTTATTTGTCCTGTTGCTTGTAATTAGTTTCATTGTTATTTTATTACTGACTGTTTACTTGTCTTCAGTAAGCTAATTAGACTACTATTAGTTTTTGGTGTTGAAATAATTGATTATTGTGACTTTAATCTATAATAATGATTAAAACCTTATTTCCAGCAATAATATGCTGCTTTTCTATCAGCATCAAATACATTTTGCCCCAGAAAAGAGGCAGGGGAGGGAGTGTGGGATGGATATATATTATTTTGTATCAAATATTTGTAATTTTTTTTTTTGCAACTGTTTTAGAACAGACCTCTTTTGAATGAATTTCACATGTGTAATATTTTTAGAATTTTTTTGTTCTTACTGCACATTTCACACATGTTCTCACTGTGACTCGTGTGATGATAGTTTCAACATGAAATTTTCAAGCCTCAAGTACTGTTCACGTGATCACATGCAAAAGAAATAATGCATAAATTTAACATGCTACTAGACGTCCACATAAGTGTTCCTATGTGAAATTCATGTTTTTCTTGTAACGAAAGTTACAATGTATCTCTTTACCTATTAAAAATGGATTTATAAAGCAGAACTGAAGCATTAGAGATCTGCTTTTTGTTTGTTAACAGAAAAGAAAGGAAGAGCATTCTTTTGTCTGTGATCCCTGTACCTTGAGCATGTCTGTGACAGTACGTCCTATTCATTCTCATCTATCCCACACTGCCTCCCCTGCCTCTTTTCTGGGACAAAATGCCTTTAATGCTGATGGAAAAGTGGCATATTAAGACACACAAAGCAGCATTCTGCAGCAACAACAGCTGTAATGTTGACCTCATGAATAGAGATTGATTGAGAGGAGTTTGGTGTGTGCGTTTGAGAGTGAGAAAGAGAAAGCTAGTTGCTGCTTGATGCACCTTCTCCGTGTTGCTTTGAATCTGTGCTAGTAATGTTTCAGAATGGCCTGCAGGCTTTATGCCATATTTGTGGAACATCGCTGAAACAGCAGCTTATGTTGAGTGACAGCTGCATCTAAGAGGCACACTTATGAAAGCTGTTTCATTGTCAAAAAAGACTGATTTTATCCTTGACTGGCCATCAGTCACCTTGATGAGGTGCTTTTTGAATTCACTAGTCTCTTCAGAGATGAGAGGCATAAGTTTATTGTTCTCTCTGTGAAATCCTGAGCCACTCTCACTTTGTACTGTGTATTTGAAATGACATCAAGAGCTATAACTCTTTTGGCTAAACACAGTTTAAAAAATATTTTCATAATAATTTCATTTCTGTCAGCGCCAATAGCCTTGTGGTTAGTGTGTCGACATATAGCGCAACTGCGCTCACGGCGACCCGAGTTCGATTCCCGTCTCGAGGTCCTTTGCCGATCCCGCTCCCTCTCTCCTCCCAGTGCTTTCCTGTTGTCTCTCTCTACTGTCCTATCTATAAAAAGTGCATAAAAAAAACACATAAAAAAAACCTTAATTTCACAGTTGTTGTGTAAAAACCAAATATAACTAAAATTATGTTAAAAATATATTTAATCATTCATAGAAATGTAATTTTTCATAATAACTTCACAATCCAATAACAATTTCACAATCCAAATATAATGCAAAAATTATTTATATATTTAAAATATTTAATTTAATTTAATTTTTGTTATAAATATAATATATGCTGCATTTACACCATGTTATAATTACCGTAATTTCACGATGACACGTGACATTTTACACTGAGCTGTTATTTTTGTAAATCAGCATCAGAAAGGCCTGTGATTAGAGCTAGTGCAGCACTGCAGCGACTTTCAATATTTCCTCTGAAGAATGAAACAATTTGTGCTCCTATTCAGCCACACACAAATGGAACCGATTAATAACAGTCTTTTTCAAGATTAGTTATTCCATGCAGCCTTTTTGATTTGTTACTGGGCTACTTGGAAATGCTTCTTAATTGGTTCAAAAGAGTATTGCACCTGTGGCGACAGATTGCAGATGTTTTTAAATGCTGTTGGTTCAGTATGGGCAAGAAAAACAACAAAGTGCAAATGAAATGAGTTTGTCCCTTTTGAGCTGCTTTTCCTGCATTCTCTTTGAGAATAAATCTGAACAACCTATATATTTGATTCCTTTCCTGTTAAAATCATTTTTGAGAAATGTTTTCTTCACTTGAACTCAGACTGAATATCTAATTCATTCTGTTTCTAACACATCTCTACAGTTTCAGTGCTGGGAACCAGTTGCTTCCGTGAAAATATCTGCGATGAAGCTTCTTTTTACAGTTGTTAAATATTACACATAGGTGTTATCACGCCACCTCTACATCCTCTAATGGATTTGAGCATTTTTTTTCTCCAGGTCTCCTAATTCCAAATTCTTCTCCAATGGGAGATGAAATAAGGCACCTGGGACTTTTAGCACATCTCATTGATTTCCTTCCACATGTGTTAGGAGGCGGTTTGCAGTGCTCATTTACAGTAAAGTGACTGATTTTCATCTACAGCCGGTAAGCTATTATCACTGCTGAGCTGGAGAGAGGCAATCTTTCTAATTTATTCCATCACGTATTAGAGAAGGGTTTTAGGTAGAGAAAGAAAACGAAGAGGAACAGAAGAGAGAAAAGGGCTGAACTGGAGAGTATATGAGAAAGAGGGTAGAAGATATGGACACATGTACTGAATGTTGCTGATGAATAAAGCATTGAAGTTGGTTAATTTCCTTGAAAGCTGAATGTGATGAATTTTAGACTTGACTGCTTCTATAGAGGCCAAGCTCTTTATTAATCTCTTGAGTCATACATTTTAGATTTTACTTTTGTATTGTAATTGTACTTCATACATTAGCAGAATTTTACATTCTAAACTTTAGCTTTGATTTAGACTTGTTTGCTTGTTTTTCCCTCAGTTGACCTTTTCTTTTCTCTCCTTACTTTGTTTTGCATTTTCTCCCCATATTTCTTCTCATTATTTATTTTTTTTACTTTTTCCATCTATGCATTTGTGTGTACATGAATATGTAAATGAGTACACTTTTTAATTTAGTAAATTTGTCTAAATATGAATATTTATATGATTTATTCATTCAAAACTTTTTTTTGTTGTTGTTGTTAATGAGGGATTGGTGGACACACAAATGTTTTTAGATTTGTGGAGTAAATATTATAGCTTTTACTTTCAAGAAAAAAGATTAAATTAAATCCTTGGGGTGAGATGATATTCCCCCACCCCCCGAATTGGCACAGAAGGACCCAAGTGACATGTTGTTACTAGTGTTATTATTTTTAAATTAAATACCTATTGCAATTAAATATGTAAATATATAAGGCACTGAGTGCATTTCCCTTTTTAGATTAATCTCTGGAATTCTGCTTTGTCTGTCTGTCTGTCAGAATTTTAAATAGAATAGTTGATTTACTATTTTACATTAAAGACACTTTAAAAATGTATATTAATATTAATAAGAATGATATCAAAAGTCACTCATATTCAGTTAGGTAAGATGGCCTCTTTGAATAATTTTACATTTTGTGCTATAACAACTAAATCAGCAAATATTTCTATTTATTTCCTATAATAACACATTTGCTGATGCATCATCATCCTGCACGACAACATAAAAAAACTAAATATGTTAATATTTAAAAGTAAATGCACATTGTTTTTAAGGGGCCATTTTCCCCTATAGATATACAAACACATTTTTACATATATACAGTAGTTCAGTATTTCTTGTGTTGGGTGACTTAGTTTATTTTCCTTAAGGAATTGATTTTAAGTTAGAAATATTTCCTAAACATTGCCATCTGCTGGACAGCACTGCACAGTGCAGCTTAAGAGGTGAAGGAGTGCAGTGCATGGGGAGTGATTCTTCTTCTGCGTTCACTATAAAGTGCATTTTGTTTGTGTAGATGTGTGTGAGCAGCTGCAGCTTTAAAAGTGCATTAGAATGTGTCCTCTCTTGTAGTCGTATGTCGTTGAGTTCCTCAGTACTCACACTTACCCAGAATGCTTTGGTTATTTGGGTTTTTCTCCATCAAAATAATAAATGAGAGTAGCTTTTCGGGGCTATTGATTTCACGCTTTTACGGTATTACATCTTCAGAGCCGTTCAGGTTGAGCGGAGGAAAACAAATCGGTTTTGGGAAATGAGTGTAAGCAATATCCACAGTGAGCCTGTTAGCTGGATTGGGTGAGGTGCCTGAGGGCCTGCTGCGATGGCAGGAGCCTCACCTCTCATTCAACCGCACCAACCCAGACAGGAGAACAGCAGCTCCCACAGGCTTCGAGGAGCAGACATGTACCTGCAGCAATCAAACACAATCACAATACTTTTTAATGTATCGGGTTTATTTTAAACTGATGTGTCTGTAATTACTGGTAAGATATATTTAGGACCACATGGAATTTACACCCACTACGACTCTCCATAAAACTCCATGGATTTGGAACAGGTGTCAGCTGTGATTTATGAATTCTGACTGTGAGTGTTAATGAAATACTTGGAATGAATTTGATTTATGCTTTAATCTACCATTGAGTGTAGTATTCTTACCCCCTTAACATTTTACCGTGTTGAAACCCTTGAAGAATATATCAAATTTGACCCTGAAAACAATGAGATTGTATATCACATTAAGGGTTTTTTTTGTTTAATTTTTATGTTTTTAATTTATCAGTATTGGTTGATATTATTTAATTGTGAATTCCCATTTTTACAATTACATACTGTATTTGTAAAACACTGTTAAATCATGCCAAATTAATATCCATTTTTATAATGTGTAGTGCCTAAACTGACAGGACACTAGCATTTAAAATTGATTTGATTGTAGTGTTTTATATTTATTCAGTTTAGACATAAAAATGTAGAATATGTAGAATGTAGAAATCAGCTTTTAATAATAATTTAATAATTCAATATCAGCCGTCTATTGGTTATCAGCCATAAGATGGAAATAATTATCCCTTCAAAAGTCAGCAGATTATAGACATTTAATAGAAATATCATATCCAGTCCTACACAGATTTTGTGCCAATAGAATTTTTGTGCAGCTCTGCAGACTTTAGTGTCTGGTCATTGACATCTCTTCTGTACATCCTCTGCTGCTTGAATATTTATTAATTTTTCCTCAGAATCACAGCTTGAAGTGATGCTATTTAAATTATTTGATGATCATATGTTGATTTTAAAGTTATTTAACCAATTTGATAATACTTCAAGCAACAGTTCAGTTTAAAACATTTAACTTTTTTAAAGCCATTCTGCACTCTTTAGGTCTAATTGTTAGTTTTAGTTTTAATACCAGTGTAATTTTACACCAATAGCAACACATAATAGCTGCTGATTAACTTGTAAGCAGATTTATGTTCACTTTGTAGCTTTTAACCAGCATTTTATGATCAAATTATGGTTATATCTGTCCTGGGCCGATGTGGCTCACTGTTGAGCATGCTGAAAATGCAAAATACGAGGTGCAAGGTGGAACTAACAGGTAAACAAACTCATTAATGGAGCTCTTCCCCCGGCTGCTCTTTCAGAGTGAGGTCACACAGGTGACCAGTCAGCGTTTCCCCACGGACCCCTTGTTTTTCAGGAACAGCTGGTCAATTAATTGGCTGAGAAATCTCAAGTTTATGGGTGTTATGTTTATTATTGAGTTTATGGGGGTTGAGAACACCTGTCTGAATAGATTTAGACTATTCTGCTGCTGTTTAGTTTATTAATATTGGTTTTGAGAGACCAGAACCATTATACCTGGACAAAACTGTATAAAAGTACAATTTTACACAAGCCTCTTCTCTCTTCCTGTGATATCAACAGTAATTGGATGCTTGCCATAATACGAAAATCTTGTCCTCCTAAATAAAAAAACGAGGGACTCGTTAGAAGTCGTTTTCAGGTCAGTGAGAAAAAGGAATTTTGGAAGGTTCGCTGTGACGATATAATTGGCACAGTCTGGTGAATCAACTTAAGTCTCACTAGTACGGAAGGCCACAGGTGACTCTTTTGGTGGACAGCGTTACTTACACATGTTAATTATCTCAGTGGTATGTAAGTAGAGACTCTTCTCACCTGCTTTGTCAGAGACATTTACGGTGTTGTTGTTCGTTAAGGCATCTCACCTAACTAGAACCTTTTATAATCAGGTGAGACGGTTTTCACACCTCACTTTTAAAGAAGTTATGAACATTTCCCTTGTGTAATTTTCCTTGTGTTATTATTGCATCTCTAAAGACAGCTTTCTCATCTTTCCATCCCCTCCTCAACTCTTTGTACAAGAATTTTAACAGACCTGGTGATGCAGAACACCTCTGAATTTGACATTAACCAATTTACTTTGCTGGCTGCATGGTGTTCATGCGATTTAGTGATGGCAGGGAGTTCCATTAGCAATATGGAAATGATGCTCTCATAGTGCAACTATCCCCAAAACACACAAACACACACTTCTTGTTTTTTTTTTCAGACTGCCAGTTAGTTCCAGTTGATGCTTTTTCAAAAAGCTTTTGAGACCTTTTCTCTTTTGTAATATTCACTGCTTTTGTCATGCCATATAAACAGAACAAAAGACAGAATGTGTTTCTTATCGAGGATCGAGTTATTGTAGAAGATCACTTGGTTTGCAGTGTTTGCACAACTGAGCTTCTCTCAAGGAGAAACTCTACTTGGTCTTGGCAGGATGAAATGGAGATTGTTGCTCCAGGATGAATGAAAGGGAGAACACACAAAGCTGAAAATGGATAGTATCACTTTCCAGGTTGCCTTTCAAATTTTCCGTGAGCTTAAGATAAAGACAATAAATATATGATGCAATTCAAATATTCTTGTTGATTGACATAACATTCTGAGTTCAGTGCATTACTGGTCCTGCTCAAACAACTCAAACCAACGCATATCACTAGCCTTTTCTACCTGTCTTGTTTCTCTTTTGGTTGTTTTTCTCTCTTTCTCCCTTTAGTGACCAAGGGGGGACTATGTAGTCTGGCTCCTGCGGTCCTTTAGGGAGAGGAGGAAGAGACAGAATAAAGATGGACACATTTGATAGAAAGACATTTGGACCAGCATGATGTTCTCACTACGGTTCTCATAGGACCAGACAGCTGACGTGACTCATATTAAAGAAAAATATGGTTCTGTGTAGGCTCACATTCCACAGGCAAAGGTCAAGACTATACTGCTGGAACCAAGACACTCCATTAAGCATGGCCGTATGATGTCATTGCTGCAAATATGTAGCTCTGGTATAGCTTCTGTCTTGTTTCTCATAGAGGAATTTCAAGGTTTAGCAGAAGTTATACATTTCATACACCGTATATACTACTGATTTTTTTTTTTTTAAAGAACTTAATACTTTTATTCACCAAAGATGCATTATCAAAAAAGACAGGAAGTAGGCTACATTTGTGTTACAAAAGATTTTCATTTCAAAGAATCAAAAAAAATCCTGAAAATTAGAGATGCACCGATATATTGGCCAACAACTGGTATCGGCCAATAAAAGCAATTTATTTCACTATCGGCCATCGGCTGATTGTTCAAAATCAGCCGATGATCAGGGCCAATTATCCTGTCAATCAAAAGGTGGCGGAAAAACGTGTCAGACTGCAACTCATACTGTGAGTGAAGAAAATCTCTGTTGAATTTAGGGCTGTCAAAATTAACGTGACAATAAGGCATTAACAGTTAAAAAAAGCTACATTAAAGCAGGCTCTATTTGACCAGATGAATCACCCGTAGTTCAAGCCAGCATTGCCAGATCCGCAGTTTTTCTCTACACCAAACATTTGTAGCACGCCTCACATCCAATAATCACAAAGAGCTCTGTGCTTTCTTACTTCTGATAAGAAACAAACTCTCAGCTTTCAAATCCTGTACATTCTATCATGAAATACAAACAATGAATGCCGTTTTGATGCTTTTAAATGTGACGTGACAGATCGCTATTGCACCTCAGTTCAAGTTCAAGTCTCTTCCAGTTCAATAAGTTATAGCACAAAATACACATCAATGTACATCATAAGATGTTGAAAGATACAGTATGGCTTACCAACATGTATCATGTCTGTCTAAAGTAATCACTCAATCAGTGTTTCAACTGCGGAAAGATGCCAATAAAACAGATTGTGAACAGTATGTCACTTAACGTGACATTTACCTCAGCAGAGTTATTCCGCTGTTCACAGTTCATTAGTTAGCTATAAAACAACACTGAAGAGGAAATTTTTTACTTCTCTATTTTTGATCAAATAAATGCAGCCGTGGTGAGCATAAGAGACTTCTTTAAAAACATTAACAGTATAGATGCTTTAAACTCAACTCACCTCTCTGTTGTAAACTTCTGGTTATGTGGTACAAGTGTGATTCCTATGAATGTTTTCTCAATGTAAAAAAAAAACAAACTAATGGTTCTATCCTGCTGTCCTCAAATGTGCTGTTTGGAAGTTAGCATGGTCACTTGCTTTACATGGTTATTTACATTTATGCATTTAGCAGATGCTTTTATCCAAAGCGACTTACATTGCATTCAAGATACAGTTTTACATTTTTATCAGCTCTTGCTTTCCCTGGGAATCGAACCCATGCCCTTGGCGTTGCTAGCACCATGCTCTACTATTTGAGCTACAGGAAAGCTTTTACATAGTGAGTGCTTTAATCACAATAGTTTCATGCTAACAGGCAATGTTTAAGTCTGGTGTCCATACTTTGAGAACTATGTGCATTGTAGCATTTATCCTGGTGTAGTGTTCATCTAGTTTCCCTTTCCTCTGTGCGCTGTGTGTCTTATTGTAAACTGGATTTTTGTTTTTGCTAACTGAGGAATGAGTCAAAAGTCTTCCTGATGACATTACATAGGCTGTTGATAAAACTAATCTTGTTTTATATGCAGATCATTTCATAAGTATTTTACCATTACTCACATTTTATAAAACAGTGAGACAAACTGAACATCCCACCGAGATTCATAAATGTTTTCAATTAATTTAATTTCCAGCTGGAACTACCACATTCTCACTTTCCAAAATGGAACTGAAGAAAAATATTTCCTTACATGCGTGCAGAACTCCCATTTGAATATTGCATTTGGCTTAATGCTGTTTTTCTCTTTTCTTTATGGGGAAATATGAAGGTTTTTTTAATAATTGCATCTGCTTGCTATCCCATGGGCTGGCGGGATTGGACAGGGTCCTGTTGTAATTTCTTCACGGTAAAACAGCATTGGGGAGCCTAGGGTCTTTAGATATGAATTCGTTCACTCAAAGCACCGGCTGCTTTATTTCCACTGCCGTTTCACATGATGCCCTGCTTTAGGTGTGCACTTGTCAAACATAAAGTGCCTTCAAGGTCATTAATATATTATGTATGAATTTTGCTTTTATTTTTATTGAATCCCCTTTTAATATCCCTGAAATTTTGTGGGCACCAGTGGTTTACAGACCTGTGGTGTATAACCACATAGAAAGAGAAACTATAAACCACTCAAAACATTTAGAGACCAGAGACTGAACTGAGGATGTAAACAAACTGTTAAGGTGTTCGTTTGGTATAAGAAGGACACAGAAAGCACACTGGAAAGTGAGGGAAGGTTTCAATATTGAGGTGATTCACATGATTCATAGGTGATTCAGGAGAGATCCTGCCGGCATCTCATTGGTGGGGAGAATTAAAGACGTTGAATGGGTTTGCTCCGGAGGAACTGGCGAGGACCCAACAGCAAATTCTCCAGCCGAACTGAATCCATAAATCGCCCATTTACCATTAGTGACCCCAATATCTGTCACAGCAGTAGAATTATGGCCTTTCAAATGAAAATATCAAGTATTTTATTGAAATAAGAAAATGTCCCCAGGTCCTCCTACAGCAAATGAAATTATGCATGACCTCTTCATTATTGAGTTTAATAAGTGATCCTGCAGTCCACCACACTCTAGAAGAAAACGACTGAGAGAAAGACAGCAGATATGAATGCTACATGCACACCAGGATCATAAGTTAACCCAAGTTTAGAGGGAAAAAAAATCTGAGCTTAACCCTTTCTGTCTGAATTTTCTGGGAATCTCTTTAGCAGGGTTAATGTTGTCTCTATCACCCACCTCTTTACTTTCTTTCTGTCTAACAGACTGTCACAAGGCCAGTCAAAATACAGAGAAATAAGACCACACAGAAAGACGTCAGTAAAACATGTCTCTCATTGGTATTCATTGGCCCAGGGAATGCAAGATGGGCATCACAGTTTTCATTAAATCAGGTTCTTATAGGGGGTCAGGAGCGGACCCTATGTGTGCTGGAGCTGAGGGGGTGCGGACTGTTAGAGGAGATTACGGAGGGATTGGCAGGGTGGTGAAGCCAAGAAGCAATAGAACCTGAAGCAGAGTTAAGTAATTGGATTCTTGTTGGATAAATGAGTGGATGTGAGATTGTGTGTGTGTCCAGGGAAGGACATTCATTGTGAGTAGCATGTAGAAGGAGACGCATGCCATAACCCTTTTCAAAAACACACTTGCGCACGCGTCTGTGTCCTGGTTGTTAAATAACGCATGACTCTATACACACTTGTCACCTCTAGCGATAGCCAAGTGAAATCCATTATCATCTCTCACACAGCCAATACTGGGCCTTAGATAGCTATGCACTATTAATGTGTTTCAGAAGACAACTAGATTTGCAGTGTAGTGCTTTGGAGGCAGCAGTAGAATTGTATTGAGTATTTTTGATCAAGTGCAGCCTTGTGGAGAGCAAAAGAAACTTTTAAATGGTAGAGGCACCTTAATTTTGAATTGCAGTGTAACTCATTGTAGAGTTAATATGACTGTGACTGTAGGCGATTGAATAGATGCAAGAAAGAAAAGACCAGTCTCAGTTCATATGAAAATGTTGCCCTGTCATTGATGTCTGTTACTTTCTGAATGGGGAACATTAGGCTCTTTTGAGATGTGTAGCACCTCATTCTGAATGCAGACAAAAGTCTCAGATTTCCTGCTGGTAGTGCGTCAGTGATCTGCGCAAGCAAAAGAAGTCGTATTAGTGTTATTTTTTTGCTTATGACGTGGATGCCATTGAATTTGCTGTTACATGAAGATGGATATGATCCGATTCAATTATTCTAATGTCCATAGATTTTCACTTCCACTCCAGATTGTATGCCAAAGTTTGCCTTTCACCAGGGTCTTATCATACAAGCACCAATCATAAAGGACAGAAAGAATTGCATCCAAGTATATAAGTGTATAAAAGACCAACATTTGAATGGAGTTCACTTCCTCATCTGATCCTAAAAGGTGAGGGGGATCAGTTCTCAGGATGAAGGTCCTGCTGTGCAGAGAGGCTATTTTCCCCTTCTTTTAGTTGTAGATTACAGAAAGATGGCACTGAGGTGTTGCAGGGACACTTAAAGCCATGATCGCCAGGAGAGAGACAAACTATACATTCTTGTGTAATTGATAGGTGTTAGATTAGCACCTGAACCTTGAATTAAGAGGAACTAGCAAGCGCTATAAATATGCCATACCTAAATCAAAGATTATGACCGCAGGAGAAAACAGTGCGGTGTTTAATTCTGATATTGTGTTGTGGTAATTCAGCACAGAAGCATACTGTGTGACAGTAAGCTGGTGTTGGTCTCACGAGGGCGAGCTGAGGTAAGCAGAGATGGGCTGTGCTTGTACCGGTATTCAGTCACCATTACAGAGAGCTCCAGAGACTCTCCCTGCAGAAAGCCTCAAGGTAGCATCTCCGATTTAACCAGTCATGCGCGACGAGCAGATTGTCCTTCATTTACTGTCTACCCTGTCTTTCGTTTCCCCCTCTCGTTCTCTCTCTCCAGCTCATATATAACCCCCCTTTTCCAGCGCCCCGCATCAGCAGCCTTGAAGAGGTAAATGGTGTGAAGCTGACTGTTGGCTCCATCCGTCTCCTGGGCTGGTGCGCCTGCGTGTGCGCTTGAGGGGGGCGGGTCGGCGGGTTGGCAGCTCCACCAAGATGAATCACCTCTACTTGCCCACAATGGATTCATCTGGTTCCTCCGTTCCCCATCTCCAAAAGCACTGTGGGGAGACATACTCTGCCGTCTATTAGTCAGTCATAGGGGGGAACAGATGTGTTATGTAAAGCCTGTTTTTCTTCTCTTTTCTCTTCTAATGAATTAGAGCAGTTGGTGTCTTAATCTCGACAAAATCGCATCCGTTTTGATCGGGATGCAGAAAAGCTAAACAAAAAGACCTGTTCTCAATTAGGATGACTGTCTTTTTATATTTCCTCTCGTTGCGACTGTTTAGATGTAAATGAGTGTACGCCAAGGGCTCTGATTGGACAGAACGGGCTCTCCTTCCCCCTGCCTGCATCCCCCATTAGATATATGAGCACCATTTTTCAAACTAAATTGAGCCCTCTTGGAAGCAGTCTGCCAATTCTCTTCTTTGTCTGAAAATTGTTCGAATATTCGGCGGAGTATTCCAGATGGCTGATTGCCTAACATTCTCATTTTTTACCATTTTTTCCCTCCTCTTCTTCTCATCAGATGCTGCCAACTGGTGTGAAGGGGGCCTGTCTCTCCTCTATAGTCAGCTATTAAAAACTAAATCTCGCATTGTACGGCTCTTTCTAACAGATGGTAACCCTTCTACCCCTTTGCCAAATTCGGTGCGGCAAATAAGTGTTTGTGTAAGCGCGATGGAGGGAAGCGGAGGAAGAGAGAGATGGCGGATTTTATTGTGTGCTTGATAGCACTGATGTTTGTCTGTTCTCAGAGGCATATGCGTACAATTCTTTGGCAAAATTTTGCGTCCATAAGCAGCTGCCAAATCAATAAACATCGCAAAATGCAGCGATGGACCGTGTCATCGGATTTGCTTTGGAAAATGAGTTTTTATGCTTTTGGTAGAGCTATCTACTGACTGATAACAAATCATCTTTGTTGTGTTTTAAAGGCAAAATGTACTCAAAAATGAAAATTCTGTTATCATTTATTCATCCTCATGTTGTTCCAAACCTGTACGACTGACTGACAGAAGATGACCTTTTTTTGTACACATAATCAGAGTTGTTGGGGTCCAGTGTTGTTTTGCAACAAAGTAACTGAAACATTCTTCAGAATTCTTTTTTTTGTGTGTTTGACAAAAAGGTGGATGCAAGGTTTTTTGACCTGCTTGTCTTCAGGGTTGAAGGGCAAGTCATGGACATATGCTTCAGTTTAGCTGACCGTTTCTCTGCCTGATTGCCTTTAATGTCACACAGCAGAAATATATGATGTTCTCGTCCCAGCATCCATCTGTGTGGGTCCTGTCAGGGCTGACAGATGTCTCTGGCCTCTGGTGCAAGGCTCACAGCAGCGGCTGGCCCAGATGTTAACCGGTTGGGGGAATAAGCAAGAGATGTCACTGCCTTCAGGTCACCTTACAATCACTAATCTGTCGCTGTGACAGTTTGGACGTTTCCAGCTCCTCTCTGATTAGGTCTGTTAGCTGTTGACGTAAATCGTTCTTTTTCTCTATCCTTCCTGTCTTCTATATTTTCCTAGTATCTTTCCACACCCTCATGTCAGTTGGTTTTAGTGATTCAGTTAGGCTAATTGAGATGGTCTGCTTCAATGAACTGCTTCACTGGTTCGCTGATGTTCCCAGAAGTCCCTGTACAGCATTTTTTTTAATATTAGTTTTTATAATGAGGTAAATATATTGTTACTGTACTATGACTTTTATTGCTTAGTTTAATTGGTGGTTTTCAGTTGTTTTTTTATATATATATATATATATATATACACCATGAATCAGACATCACTACCGTGTGCTTTTTCTGTATGTGCTAGCTTTGTTTCCATGTGTTCGGGATTTTTTATTAGGGTGAAGTAGATGTTAGGGTTTTCATTTTTTTGGTTTTCTCTTTCTCAAACATTGTATTTTCTGCATGCAATCTGATCCCTCATACACAGTCAGAAGGAGATTCATTGTTGAGGCTGAATAGAACTGTAGAAAATGTGTTCTCCATTTCTTTCTCTCTCTCTTAAAATCACTTCTGCTCCACAAAGCGAGTAGCGTCAGCATAAGGACAGGTGGAGTGGCCCGTAGTCAAAGTGAAATTGTATTTCGGCGACATTCATGATTTAAAAAGATGAGCTGTTTCGGTGGGTGCTGCGGGTGAGGAGTGTAATTGAACAACGATGAGGAGTGACAGGCTTTGGCAGCTCTCTGAATAACCCTTCGCAGTCCCATCTCTCCAATCAGACCTCCAATACCTGCCATAGTCACTATTTACAGTAACGATTGCTCTCCTTCACTCATTCCTCCAGTCGCTCACACACTCATTCATTCACTGACACTCAAACCTACTATCTCATACTGGCATACTACACTTGCTATGACACTGCGATGTGGTTGCTAAGTTGTTTGTTTTTTGTTTTTTTTTCTGCGATCTAGTTCTTAATGGGTAAAGCTCAGGTTCCCTTTTCTTTCCAGATTAAAAAGAATTATAATGTCCACCGTGTGCATTCTAAATGTCAGACCATTTGGAGGTCAATGATATGTGCCTACTTTTAAGACATCTTGGTTCTGGAAGTATTTTTCCTATTCATTTTTTTCCATAGGGACAAACTTGCAACAAATGATTACAAAATATTACAAATTTTATTTTGAAGCAAAAATGTTTTAAAAATGTATATAAGTTACAGGCAGTTACTTGCACTAAAATAAATAAATAAAAAATAAAAATTGTAAATAAAACAAAGATTGTTGAGTATGTTTTAATTTATTTTTTTTCCATACTAAGAAAGTCAATGACTAACGCCAACTGTTTAGTTACCAACAATCTTCAAAATTTCTTCTAGCAGAAGATAGAAACCTGTACAGGTTTGGAGAAACTTGAGGGAGAGGAAATTATTCATTTTAATTTTTTTGGTGAACAGTACCTTGTACTGTACCATTGTCTATATTTTATGTCATGCAAAAATAAATTTAAAAAGTTTAAAAGCAGACAAAAATGGCAGAACACTTAATAATTACATATATATATTATATACGTATATACACACACATTATATACTAAATGATATATGACTTCAGCAGATGTATACATTATTGTACAGTATACATTAACAACTTCAGGTAGATCTGTCTTCAAAGGTTATTAATTAATGTTAAAAATCATTTCCTCTATAGATAAATGTGGTGCCTTTTATTTGGTAGCAATTTACAAGTAGCATAAAAACATAACACGACATTAAGTCTGGTATCTGTTGTTTGTGATCACGTACGACCAGTAAACATATTGGAAAAGTTAAGTTTTGTAGTTCTGGTATATTGATTACTGTTCTTGATGAAACGAAATACATCAATTTCACATTTGAAGTTAAGGTATTTCTTATCGTGCCGTCAGTGCTTTGAGATGGAAATTGTCAGTTCAAGGCAAAGCTGATAAATGTACCGCATGATGGTCACACTGCAGCTCAGCCAAAACATCTTCTTTCCTTTATTTTGTTTTTCTCATTTATTTTTCTTTCAGTGTTCAAAGTTACTGCAATGTTTATACAGCATGGTAATCAAACTCTTTGAGCTTCTTTGGAGAGGCCTCGTCCCCGTCTCTGGGCTGTGGTTCTGGGAAAACAAATGTAAATGTAAATTGTGTGCACTGAGTGGGAGCGCTGACCTGCACACACTGTAATCACGGTGGCTAAAAGTGAGATACAGCTCACACTGACACACACGAACAGAGTGCTGCTTGTGTCACTAAATGTTTGTGCATTTTAAGGTGCATTTGTGTTTGTGTGTCAGTGTTAAGCACCTTCATCATCTGGTCAGTAGCCACTGAGAGATACAGCGCTGGGCCATTAAACACCCCTCAGCTTTTCCTATAAGGATTGCAGTGATGTGTTATATGGCCAGTAGAGCTGAACCTTGCAGCCACATCCATAAAGGACAAACATTTAAAGTAACACAAAGCAATTCCAGCCACAGGGGATGAGAACAGCCCTATAAAAACCTCCAGCTGAAATTGGGATTTGCACTTGTGCCCGATTGCTGGGTTGTCCTTGGTTTGGCCTTCAGCAAAGTTATAATGATGGATAAAGATGGAAGCGGGATGAATGCAGGTGGAGCCTTCATATTAATGCTTTGTTTAAGCAAAAAATCTAATTTGCCAGCAAAACCCACATAATCTGAACCATCACTTCACACAACAACTGTGAAAAGCTTGAATACCTCAAAAGATTGAATGCCTTTGTGCCATATAGTAAAAAGCCTGCTATTTTATATATTTTATGTTTCAATTTTATTATTTAATTTTATAAATATGTACGCACATATACACATGTCATTCAGATGTCATCTTTACTGTTCAGAAGTTTGTGGTGGGTAAGAATTTTCTTATGCATGAAAGACGTACCTTGTGATCAAGACCGCACTAATTTACAGTAAAAACGGTAATTTAAAATTAATTGCAATGGAAAACAGTTTTTTTCTATTTTAATGGTTTTTTTTAAAAAAAAGTAATCTATTCCTGTGAAGATAAAGCTGATGATAAAATCACTGTATATGAATTGTATTTTCTTGTAAATTGTATTCAATCTTGTATTTTGGCTTTTTACTCTATATGTTTAATATAATGCAAAAATAAACTAAACCCAATAAATAAAAAAGGGTTAAAAGCAGAAAAAAACTCGTGCAATGTTTACTTAGTTAGTCTGTAATATTTAATAGGCCTACATAATATTTATATACTGTATATGAAACAGTATTTTCAATATTGATGTAAAGTATACAAATGTATAAGTTTATTATTATTACTATTAATAATAATAATAATAGTGCTGTCTAATATTATTGTAAAAACCGTGATACTTTTTTTTTAGGATTATTTGATGAATAAAAAGTTCAAAAGAACATTTATTTGAAAGAAAAATCTTCAACATTATATATGTATTTACTGCCTGATAAATTTAATGAAGCCCAGCTGAATAAAATCATTAATTTCTTACAAAAAATATTTATATATATATATATATATATATATATATGTATGTATGTATGTATGTATGTGTATATATTACTGTTATATATTGTTAAATATAGCGACTGGTTATGAGTAACTTTTTGTATCATTTGACGATTCTTGGCGAGACAGACAGGGTGCAAGCGAGTCATGTTAATTCATTAGGGAACCTTAATCCTTGATAGGTGGTTTTCTGGTGTCGTCTGGGTATTGAATTTTATACGTCCTGTGTGTAGAGATAATGCACTTTCCTGTTGGGTGGCTGAATGGCAAAACTCCTTGTGGATCAGTAAGGGATTATTTTTTTATACTTTTGAACACAATGGTAATTAAGGACTCTTTATACAACCATTCACCTTTCGAGCGGATTTAAGGACCAATTTTGCATGTAAAGGGGGAAATCTTGAAGGTTGAAATTAAAACTGTTGGTGGTGGCACTGGCTGTGAGGAGGGAAAGGCTAATTGTAATGTGTATATCATGCAAGTGAGAAAAGAAATCATTGATCTTAAGTCTTAAATATTCAACAGTGCTGTGATGAGGAGTGTTGGAGGCTAATGAGGATAGCTTTGAAGTTTGTTGCCCTATTAAAACAGCTACAGGCTGATCAAGCAATCAAATCAAAGCCCCTCACTATGTAAGTAAACAACTCACTGAAGATTAAATTTGTCTTTTATTTTTATTTATTTTTAACACTTTAGCTTTGCTTATAGCATTCAGGTGATACTCAATTCATGTCATGAATGGGCAGACGTAGTAGAGCAGAGAATTTTTTTTTCCCCTCATGGAGATTGATCCAAAGTGACTCTCATTCTGTTGTGAGCACCTAATGATGGTAAAGCATATCACCGCCCCATGCTTTTAAAGATCTGAGACTGTAATAAACTAATCAATGACTAGGTAACACATGCTGGAAGGCTTCTATACAAACGCGCACACATGTTTGGTACAAATTAAACTCAATACAATTGTAAAAATAAATGTAAATTGGGTTATACTAATGATAGCACTTAGGATGACACATGTTTATTAGTTTTGCCTCCTCTAAATGGAATGCAGGGTGGACAGGCAGGTGTACGTCGCCTAAAGAATTAATGCAGAATCGAAATCAATCTTAATTTTTTTTCCCCAACACTCTAGCTGACAGCATCTTATCCAGGGCCCTCCATCCCCGTCAGCCCAATCCCCGGTGTTTTTTAAAGTGATTGACATGCTCATACTAGAGGAACAAGCAGTTGTCTAAATTGATTAACGCATTGATGCTCTAAGCCACGCTTTATTTTGTGGGATTTTTAACCCAAATCAATGGGTCACGACAAAGCTATTTAATTGGTGATAAGGAAGAAACAACAAGCCTTTAATGTCGCGTCGTAAATTACACTTGTTTGCCTCCGCAGATCAGACCAGACAAGTTCCTTTGTCGTCCTGTTTCCCCTCCCTCTCGCTCTGTTGTTTCTGGTTGAAGGAGACTGCTGGGCAGATTGAACAGTAAATTAAATTAATGTAGGCCATTCCTCAATCATTTCTCATTCCTTCAAAATGATTAAAGCTGATGTAAGAAGTTCATTAAAACAGAAAACATTAGACTCATTAAAAAGCCATTAAAACTATCGCGCCACCATGATTTATTCCATCAGTAGGCAGGGAGGTAGAGCGACATGGAAAATGGGAGGAGAAATGGGAGGGCAAGCTGTTTCCAAGATGGAGAAGCCCTATCTGAGCTTCCTAATTTGGAGTTTTTGGAAAGCCACAGGCCTTTGCTTGGCCTAGTGCAGAGTCATTGGACTGTGCGCTAATGCGTTGATTAGCTGATCCAAGATCAGCTCTCTCTGTATGTTTGTGTTATTGTGATCACTCCGGGTCTCATTTGGCGTGGATTGAGCGCCTATGATGTTAGCGGCCCATGATGAGGGGCTTTATTACCCGTTATGATTGAATCAGCTGCGCTGCCTCCATGCCTTCCATTAGATATCCTTCCCTCCTCGCCAGCAGCTACTGGCATTTACTGCTTTAAATGTCATAGGAGCTGATATGAGGGCTGGGAGGAGGGGATGGGCTTGCTTGGGTCATTAGTCACAGTGAGGTCTGGTGAACTCTGTTCTTTATCAGATCCAGCAGAACCTCTGGCGCTCAGAGCTTTGAGGTGCTCCCATACGTTCCTGAATGAGATAGTAGCTTCCCACGTGCCAGAATGCATGCGTTCGTATTTTTGTGAACTTGTTTTTGTCTTTCATCTTCGTCGATCAAAGCCAAGCGATATCAGCCATTCAGGTGCTTGGGGATGTAGAACATGCCAACCTATCCTGGAGTTTCTTTTCTTGGAACCAAAGTAGCGATAGATCTTTTCTTATACACATGACGTAAGTGTAAAAGGAAAAAAAAAGGGGAATTGGTTCTATGTATTGCGCTCAAAAGTGAAGGCAGATGAACGTGAGCTTGCAGGAACTGGGTTTAAGCTTTAAGTAAACGAAGAGAATTCCAATTATGACATTTTGAAAAAAAAATAAAAAATGGACAAATGGATGAATCAAGACTTGAGGCAACAATTTAGATTGCAATAATATTTAAACTTTTGGTCTATGGAGAAGTGAAAAAAAAAAAAGAAAATGGGGGAAAACATAAAACGTTCCTTATGTAATGATCCCCCCCAAAAATGTTTGGCCAATCACAAGTTTTGTTTTGCTTTGCTTTATGCTTTTGTTTCATGTATTGTTTTTATATATTATAGTAATTGTATTTTTTTTTTTTTTTGGATTTCTTGATTTTATTTTATTTTATGCAATTTTTTAAAATAAATATTTGTTTTACTAAATGTATTTTATAAAACACTGTTTCATCTATTATATCTATGTTTGCTCTTATTTTGTGCTATGCTGCCTTTTATGGTAACAGTTTAGGGATCAATTTACACAATGAGGTAGTTGCGGATTAGCATGCTTATCACTAGTATATTGGCTGTTTATTAGTACATATAGGTCATATGACGTTGCTAAAAAGAACATAATTTGTGTATTTGGTGTAATGCAATGTGTTAACAGTTTAAGTTTCAAAACTTTTCTGAACGTTTCTGAAACTTGTCGATTTTTACAAAGCTCATTGTTCTGGTAACCGTGTGGTGCTCTGATTGGCCAGCTATCCAGTGCGTTGTGATTGGCCGAATACTTCAAGCGTGTGACGGAAATGTTACGCCTGACAGCAGTGGCAACAATACTACATCAAGAATAAAAGTTATGCCGCCGCCTTTGTGTATACATTTGGGTGGTGTTATGCAGATCCTCCCACACAGTGACGTAGATTTATGGGGACGTGTTTGAATGAGGCATTTTAGGAAGGCGTGGATGAGTCTTAACTTTTAGAAAGAGTTTGAATCTTTAATCTTTGTGATTTTACGGATGTATGACCACATTTTAGCTCCCTTAACCCTACCCCATACCTAAAATTAACAGCTACCTTACTAACTATTAATAAACAGCAAATTAGGAGTGTTTTGAGGCAAAAGTTTATAATAGTGAGAATTGGACCTTAAATAAAGTGTGACCCCTTTTTCTAATCTTTTGTCTCTTTTTATCTAACCAGTACTGTCTTCATTTCCAATTAGTGTGGCACAACAGGTTTAGCCACTGAAAAATAGCACAGAACAGTATATTGCCCTCTCTTAGCTAATGCTTTTTAAATCAAACCCTAGGTTTCTCCAGTAAGCTGCTCTGGATGAAAAGAACCTTTTCCCTACCCAGCTGTTGGTTGGACTAACTGTAAGCATTTGGTAACGTTTATGTATTGTTGGTAAAAAAAGTCCCATGAGGAAAGCTTGGAAAACGGTCTAAACCTGCACGAGGAAATATGTGGGTTGTGGTATCTAACTACACAGAAACCCCACAAACAAATACTCTGCTCGAAGCCTTTAAATTGCTGCTGTAAATATTTGCCATTTGAAAATAAGTGAATACGACCTGTGCTGCTTCATCTTGAAGCCGCACACTTCAAAGAGGAAACAAGCAGCAAACAATCCCAAGGACTGTTGTAGCCCATTCAGCATCTCAGCGGTTAAATGGAGTGGACCGAGGCATGTTGGATCAGCTTGAAATAATGCTTCAGAAGTTTCTCCGTCGCTGTGTCCTATCTTTTCTTTTAACCCATAAATTTGATTTCCTGTCAGTCCCTTTGTCTGACTAATTCTTTAATTTCAAACCCTCGGCTTCCTGCTCAATTTCTTCACATTCCTCTCTTCCTTCCCTTTATTTCTTCAGTTGCGTGGCGGCGTCGAGAAAAGTTTGCAACAAAGGAGCCGGCTCTTATTATTCATTCCGATTCTTTATAGGTTAGCTTGTCAGTTCTATGCATATTTAAATATTCATCGCATCCTTTGAAAAGCAGACGGAAATGCGATGTCTTGCCACCATCGGATATTCGCTATGTATGCATAAGCGTCAAGGCTCTGTTTTTTTCCTCCCGCTTGTTATCTCAGACACATTCTTCACCTTTGTCTTTGAACACACACTTAAACACGTACCAAACAAATGGAAATTCACACGCATCAAAAATAAGCGGTCATACACAGAAGATGCCTTTACGCCCTGCCGATTGAAGCTCTTTCCACCAGATCTCAGCTCACATTTTTCAAAGAGAATCGAGGATTGTGGGGAGCACGGCTCGTGATGTATTTCTTATACGCAAAACGGGCCTTGTGCAAAGTGGCGTAATTGCGTGTGATGTGGCCAAGTGGCCGGCCTGACAAGGAGAAGCAGTTGATGTATTGGTGGCTGGTTGAGCTTGTTAGCGATGGCGTGCCGAGCGGTGAAGGGGAAAGAAAGAGCGGGAATCAGGGACAATCAGAGGGAATAGATTATGAAGGCAGCAGTGTGGAGCTAAGTGTTGCTCCCTCTTGTTGCTGCCATGAAACGGGAAATGGAGGGTGGCGCTAACATTATTTTATTAATTACATCTCAGTTTGTCTCTGTGATGACAGTTCTTCCCCATCCTCCAACTCTCATCCTGTGCCATCCTGTGCCATTAGTGTTTTTCTTGCCATGTTCTGTGCCAAAGATTTTGTACCTTTTTTCTGAGAGTGTAAGGCAATTTGCAAAGTCATGGTAGACTTATCATATTTAGGTAGTTGTGGCCTAATGGTTAGAGAGTTGGACTTGTAACCCAGCGGTCGTGGGTTTGAGTCTCAGTACCGGCAGGAATTGTAGGTGGGGGGAGTAAATGAAAAGTGCTCTCTTTGACCTTCAGTACCCATGACTGAGGTGTCCTTGAGTAACTGAACCCCCAGTTACTCCCACAATTATTTTTATTTCATGGTGAAATATTGTTACATCATTGTTACAGATTATTTGTGTAATATTTGTGGTAGACTGTGTTTTTATCTGGTTACTTTCAGTACAGGCTGCAACTTAACCATGTATAACATTTTTACCTGTTTTTAATCATTTTTTTAAATATCTTTTTCTGCCATTTTTTTTAAAATCATTTGCTTCATATTTTGAGAGTAATATAAAAATAAATATAAAAATAGCACAGTATTAACTGATAATAATGATAAATGTTTCTTGATCAGCCAATCAGCATATTAGAAATATTTCTGAATGATCATGTGACACTGGAGTACTGGAGTAATGATGCGGAACATTCAGCTTTGCATCACAGCAATAAATTGCATTTTAAAATACATCAAAATAATAATAAAATATAATATTTCACAATATTACTGTTTTTATTGTGTTTTTGATAAAGTAACTTTGGTGAGCATAAGAGACTTCTTTCAAAAACAAAAAATGTAAATAAACTGACATTTAATAGAGTTTTTAAGCCATATTAGCTGAAAAAGGGTTAGCTTAATTTAAACATACTGACTAAACAAATACTTGTGATAATTATTTACCAATCAATGCATCAGTTGTCTTGTTGTGCATACAGTACATAAAATACAGGTTATTTCTGTTATTTCTACTTATCTCCTCAGAAACAGCTGTGATTCTTCATCTCTGTTTGCATATTAAGATTTTGCAATAGAGGGACAAAATCAACAGTTGAACTGTGCCGCTAGTGTTCTCACATTAATACTGTGGTTTGGAAAAGAGAATCTCTCATATACTTCAGAAATGCCACCGCCTTTCTTCTGTGGCTTTGCATGTGTGTGTGATAATGTGTGTTTGTGTGAGCAGTTTTGTATTGTGGTGGCAAAGTCTTGCGTGTAGCCAGGCGTAGCAGACTGTGTCCGGTCTGTCAGGGTCCAGAGCAGGCAGTGGGATAAAAAGTGGTCAACACCAGGGAGAACAGCTGCAGTCTCCCATTGCTCGGCTATGCCTGAGCGGGCCAGACCATTGCTCGTGCGGCCCCTTTCTCTCCAGGGCAAGACGCAGGACCGGTACTCTCCCGGAACCCCAATGAACCAGCCTGACAACCTGCCTCTAGCCCCACATGAATAAGTCAGGCCTGCCACTGCCAATCAATCCATCAGTCAGTTAGTCAGTCAAGCAGAGGAACACATGAATGCATTACACACACCTCTAGTACACAGAATAAGAACACGGCCCATTCTTATTCACAACATATGTGCCGTATAAAATCTGCTCAGGCCTTTGTTTCTACTTGAGGGTAATGCCAATGGTTACAAGATGTTCTCAACTGGAAAATGTGTTCTGTGTCAAAACAATGACAAGAAAAACTAAATTATATGTCTTATAACACAGTTTCTAAATCTTTGCTCTACTTTTAATTGTAGATGGGGCCCTTATGTGTGTGGAGACAGGAGGCCTCATTATTCCTGTGACTGGTAGGAGTTTTTGTTTTTCTCTTTTGTGTGAATGTGCCCAACAATGTTCAAGTCGGATGTGGGATATTCCTACTTAATATTTAAAATTCCACCCTATCACCCAGCATTCTCTTATTCAATCCTCAGAAGATGACATACAACAGAATAAAATCATTAGCTGTTTTTTTCCTGCCTTATTACAGGTTTTATCAATTGCAGGGTTTATTATCATCTAATGAAGGAACTGTTTCTCACAGATGCATTTTATTTGCTTAACGGGGAATGTTTATCATTAGTTATGCACACTGCAGTGATATTATATTCCCGGCAAAGCCAGAGTGTAGTGTTCGAAGTTTGCAAGTTTTACATCTGACCACAAATTGCATTCTATATGCAATTGAATTAATGCAAAGCTGCAATGATAGCACAGGGTTTTTTTAAATTTAGGATTTTTTAATTATTTTAGGTGTGTTTTGGATACCAAGCTCCATTCATGACATTTTATGCAAGTTTAAAGCAATAAGGTTCAGTAGATCTCATTACCTTTATTATGTTATGGTGTAACCTCTGGTTTTGTTCAGCAGCATATCTTCTGAACTGCTTGTTTAATTATTCCGGTGCTGTGTGTCTGTTGACACTGGTACAGAATAAATTAATTATATGTAAAATTTACTGGCTATTGCGCATAATTTTGTGTGTGCACCAGATGTTCAGTGATGATTGTATGGAAGAAATTTTGCACTCAACATTCGCTAGCCATAATCCCTATTACAACAAATCAAAATTTCATTTGTACTAGGGAACTTAGGTGATTATCTGCCTTAAGACATCTCTCTATGCAAATTCTCTCAGACCAAGAAATAAAGGTCAGAGAGAATCACGTTACAACGTCAGGTATTCCAGCTGCCAGCTAAAGCGATTACGACAGGCTTCAGAAACCTGGGTTGAGTGTTGAAATAGAATAAAAATAGTGTCTGTTCGGCCAAAAAAAAAAACACGATGACATACATTTCACACCTTGCCTTCCTGTCTAGTTTTGAGAGCATGAATAATTAATAAGGATGAATAGATTGATCATGCATTATTGATGACAATGCCTCTTTCTGCTCTACATGCAGCAGTGCCAGATGATCCTCTTCCTCCTTATGCAAATTCTCATTCTGTGCCACAGCCAATGAGCAGGATGCCAAATAAACTGAATTCTTAAAACAAACATTTCTGGGCATGAATGCAGATGAAGTACAGAAAAGTATATACATGTGAGGATTATCATATTAGTTATCAGTTATCATGATGACATACTTAGATGCCAGTAGTCATTAGTGCACTTAAAGGAATAATTCACCCAAAATGGAAATATGCTGAAAATGTAATCATCCTTAGGCTCACTTGCTCACCAGCGGATCCTCGGCAGTGAATGGATCTGTCATTTAATGCCTTGTGAAGTGAAAAGCTGTGTTTGTAATCTATCATTAAGGCATTTTAACTTTTGCATCTGGCCAAAATATATAAAAAAACATAATTCATAATTACATGTCCTTCAGTAAAAAGTATATCTCTTGTTGTCCTCTCACATCAAAATCCTCCACCATATGTGTTTAGAACTGTTTTGGCTTTAAAACAGTGCCTGATCTGTGCATCTTTCTCTCCTGATTCAGACTAGATGACATTTTCACCAGAGAAAGCAATTTTATGGATAGAGGATTTGTTTTTTAACCAAAAATGTCTTAATGAGAAGTCTGTTTCTTACAAACACAAGATGTTAATTGATGGGACTGTAGTAACGTGAATTACTTGTGGATCATTGTGATGTTTTCATCAGCTGTTTGGACTCTCATTCTGACGGCACCCATTCACTGCAGAGGATCCATTGTTGAGCAAGTGATGTAATGCTAAAATTCTCCAAATCTGTTCAGATGAAGAAACAAACTCATCTACATCTTGGATGGCCTGAGGGCTAATCACTGAGTGCATTTTTCAGCAAATTTGAATTTTTGATTGCATTCCTTTAATAATTCCTGTACATGCACACAGAAAGGGAAATCACACTCTTTTCATATTGAAGCAGTACATGTTGAACTGGAGCGTAAACACCTTCCTCTGTTTAGCATAAAGCCACAGTGCTGTTCCCCAAGTCCCACCGTCCCTCCCTACAAGATGCAATGAAACATTAATCAGCAAATTGTGCATTACGTTTGTAATTAACATTCAAGAGAGTTTAACTTTGCAATGTTTCATTAGTTTATATGCAAATAATTTTGAGCGATTGCCTCATTTGGTTTGGGAGTGCAATGATGTATTAGCCTGGCAGAAGGAATCGGAACACGAGAGGGAGAGGTGCATTTGAACGCGTGTATATGTGCGGATCGGTGAGTGTGGCTGTATGCCATGATGAATGTTCACCTCGTCTGTCCCAGGCCTCCGTTTTAGATGCGTTTTACACCGGCTCTTTAAATGCAGAGGAGGAATGTTAACCTTAGCCCCGTTCACAGCACAACCAATTCTCTTGTCACACTACATCAACCTGAAATATACCTGCATCTTGATCGCTCTTCAGGTGCCTGTGTGCAGACGTGTGTGTGTGTTTGTCTCCACCGTGCCCTTTAAATCTGTTTTTGTTTATGAACCTGTATTTATGAGAGGCAAATCACAGTCCTCTGCGCATCTCTGCGTCCAGCTCCATCTGTGTGCTTGCGCTCGTGTGTGATGAGCTTTAGCACTGTGAGTAATGTTTACTAACCTGAGTGGGCAGCAGATTGCAAAAATGCATCATTAGACTGTTATTACTGGGTGGTGACTGCATGTGGCGGCTCTGATTACTCATTCATCATGGCCTTACAAGCTCTTTTGTAAAATCTAGATCATTTCACCCCGTCATAATGATGTTCCTCATGGTTTTAAAGTCATTTGGATGGCTCTCATTTTTTGGCATGCATGTTGATTGTGTTTTACCTATTTGATTGGCTATTGCGCAAACCCGCTTCTAGTCTCGTCATGCGTTAAGCTGTTTTTTTGGAAGGTAAGGAAAACACATCCATCTGGGTCAGACCGTGGAATGTCTTTTCATTCATTATTCAGTCCGTCACGGGCCAGTAATGTGATTGGATGTGACGCGTGTCAGGATCTGGTCGCGCCGACGACTGAGTCGCGAGCCTAACGAGAAACAACGGCTCGCTCTGCGGGACGCCTTTTTCAGCAGATCTTAAAACAGGTTTTGCATGTTAAAAGGTGTACTTAGGGAACTTAGTCTGGTCAGCTGTGATGTTTGATTCTGTTATTCAACGAGTGTGGTCTCGCAGCTAAAAGGCTGCTTTGTAAGTCTGAGTAGTATGTTTTTTATGCACCATAGGTGTTAGAATGACTCTCTGAGCTTGTTTGTTGTATGTTCATGCTCTTCACTTGGCAGAATTATGAAATTCTGATGAAGGTGAATGGATTTGGCTTGTCTGTATAATGGAGCTCTAAAGCTCTAATACTGATTTTAGCATACTTTAACCACATTAAAATTTTTTATAAGAAGTCTTTTTTGCTTACCAAGGCTTGCTTGCTTTATTTATTTATTTATTTATTTATTTATTGGACTGAAAATACAGTAATTATCATTTTAAAAAAAGCTGTTTTCTGTTGTAGTATATTTTAAAATGTAGTTTATTCCTGTGATGCACAGCTTAATTTTCAGCATCATTCTGTCTTCAGTGTCACGTGATCCTTCAGAAATCATTCTATGCTGAATTGCTGCTCAAGAAACATGTATTATTATCAACATTGAAAACAGTTTAATATTTTTGTGGAAACTGTAATGCATTCTATTTTTAGGATTCTTTGAATAGAAAGTTTAAAAGAACAGGATTTGTTGAAATATATATTTTGTAACAATGTAAAAGTCTTTATATTGCTAATTTAGATTAATGCATCATTTAAAAAAACAAAAAGTATTAATTTCCTTAAAACAATTGGTAAAAGTATTATTTCCTTTGAGCAGCAGTGTACATTAAACATATATATTTTTAAACATTTTTAGTTTAATGCATTTATTAGATTTTTCCCAACTGTCAGTAAAATGTAACGATTCATGTTTTTAATGTGCCATTTATATCACATGAACTTCTGTGGAAAGAGCCATTTTTTATCTGTCAAAATGATGGAGAGCATTTAGAATCATCTGTCAATGTTTTTAAAATTCTGTAAATGGAAATATTTTGTGTTGACACAACCTTTCAAGTAATATGTGGTTTTCATTTAGTGTGGACAATCAAATCATTCCAGATATGATCAAGTGTAAAGGCAGAATAAGATCTCCCTGTGAACTCTGTAATTAAAAATAGTTCAGAAATTAGTTGAGTTGGTGGACAAACGGTGGAATAATTATGAAAGTAAAGTAAGGAGACACTAATATCCTCATGTTGTGATTAGATGAAACCAAACTTTTTTTAAAATAGCCTTTGGTGTTTTTTCCTGTCGTTGAGTGCAGTGCTTTTGCCTCTTTTGTCCAGTGTATCAATGAACAAATGCTGGATCTCAGCTTGTAAATTTTCAGAGTCACTTTTAGTCCATCTCTTTATAGTATTAATGACTTTTGAGGGGTTTCTTTTTCATATTAAGGAACTCGATGGCATCTGTGATCACATTAAAGAGCAGCTGGCCATTACCTAATGCAGAGACTCCATAACGCTCCACGCTTGCCTTGCCTTTGATCTATGCCCTCCGGCCTGACATAAACGCAGTATCATTAAATGACAAGTGCCAATACGTCGACTCTACATGATCCATGTGAGATTGCTCAGCAAAAGTGCCTTTCCATCAGAGGCTAAAGAAAATGAGTTGCTAGTGGTCCGTGACAGTTGTCCGATATGTGAAATGTATGCAATTTTTAAAAATTTACTTCTACCCTCCCCCCAAGCATGCTGGAAGTGAACCAAAACAGCTATTTTTCTGACAATTCATTTGTCAGTCCTATTAGAGGAGTGCAGCTGGGCTTTTGACTCCTGGAGATGAACCGCCTCACAGTTTTTGACTTTTAATACAAATAAGTGCTTTTCCAGCGTCGGAAACCTCTTCTCTCAGGTGAAAGTTTTGCTAATTGCGCAAAGAAGTCTCAGCTAGAGTTTTAATTAGTATAATGACTGTATATCTCTTGATTAGAGTGTGAGAAGGTCAGTGATAACTTTGCGGCATAATGAGATTACAGTATAATGCTGATATTGCAGCAGTGATTACGGAGGATTTAGCCTCTCGCTCAACAGACGATGGCCCGTAACTGTTTGGTAAGAGGTTGTCTCAGGACATCTCTTATTCAAATGAGAGAAAAACAGCGCGAACACTGTGGGGCACTTTCTGTTTTATCTTTCGTAATGAAATTCTTATTAAGCAGCTGGCTTATTCAGGACCCTGCAAAGCTTGATTAGTTGTTTCATTTCATATTTAAGATGGCCAGACAGTACTGTTTTAATTACGCTGCTGCAGATGTTGGGAGGCGTGCGGGCATCTTCTCTCAACCGGTCTCCCGGGAGTCGGGGGCAGACTGTGAAAGAACTTGTTTTCTCTATCTTTCTTTATTTAGGGTCTTTTTATTTGCATGTGTCTGGGTTTTTGTAGAAGAAGTTGCAAAATAAGTGCACGAGAAAGCAGGTGCTGCTGGCTGTTGCTTAGAAATATCAAACGGCAGATTAAAGCTTCTAACTTGGGAATAAATGAAGAAGAACTTTGCTAGATCGGGTTTCTTAATCAAATAGTTTTGTTTCTGAAGCTCTAGACTGAATAAGATAGTTGGAGCATGAAATATTAAGTGAATTTTTCATCTGTACTCATTTGAAGTATTTGAAATTAAAGTAAATATTTCCAAGGATTCCAGTGGAGAAAATGGAATGAAGGTTTATGACTAAGACTGTACTGCAAAGAAATGTGTTCGTTTCATTTGAAATCCATTGTGGTGGTGTATAGAGCCAAAAATGTTAGAATTGTGTCGATGTCCCAATATTTATGGACCTGACTGTATTAGTTATCTAATTAACAAGTTGAACCCTATTGTAAAGTGCTGTGAACAAATCTGATGTTACAGTTTACATTTAACAGTTAGAAAATGTAACAGCAGATTCAACAATAACAAAGTAAACAATACATGCAACATGCAACCTTATTAATTATTCATATTTCTTACAAGCTCGGAACTCCTGCGTTGTAAAGTTAAGTGAATTTTACTTGATTTTATTCCTTTGACATTTACTCAAATCTGCAATAAACATTGCAACATTCTTCTACGATGAGATCTGTACTCAAGGATTCATTTTAAATGTAACTATCCTAAGTAACTTTTACTTGTAAGATAGAGCACTCACTTGTGCATGCTTGAATTGAGTACAAATGTAGAATTGGCCTCTTATTTTCAAGTTTATGCTTGAACATATTCAGTGTAGAAAGAACTCACTCTTATCTACTGCATTCAGCACACTTTTTCAATGTGAGATCTCGAGAAACTGTGCTGTGGGCACTACACTCTGAGATGAGCAATTGATCTGTGTAAGATCAGTAATTAGAGGTTTTGCAGTAATTAAAAGCTCTGGAGCCAGCACAAAAGCAGGGTCAAGAGTTCCCATGAGAAGGCAGATAGAAGAGATGTCTGAACAACACGAGAGATTGACCGCAAACACGAGGAAGGAGGGACACCAGAGAGCAGTGGGCTAGGAAAGCTCGACCCCGAGCACTGTAAGAGGAGGGATTATCAGCGAGACAGAGGAACTCAAAAGGGATACCGCGATTTACAGAACCCCAATTTACCATAATTCAACACTTCAGTGCATTCACTAATTAAAAAATTAAACCAAAATTTTATAATAAAGATATCGCACAGAGGCCTTTCAGACGCTTAATCCATGATTAAGAAAATTAAAGCGTGTTTAATTTGATTAAGAGGGAACATAAACACTTCCCATCTGTTAGTCTCTCTCCAGAGATTTCGTGGTACAGCAGGGAGAAGGATGTGCCTTGAGGATAATGTCTGCAGGGACTGTGCCGATTATAATGGATTTTAGAAGAGAAGAGAAGAAAAAAACAAAAAACAAAAAACGGAAGCTATTAAGCACAACTCTGAAATAAGTTACTACATCTGCCTAATATAGAAACGCATGTCTTCAGTGGTTCTTATAAAGAACAGCTAAATGCCTGTTTTCTTGGTAAAGGTCATGCAATGGTTTTCTATTAATATCATTCTGCTGAACTTCCAAAGGGAGGGGAAAAAGGTGCTCTTTTATTTTATTTTATTTTAATTAATTAATTAATTCATTTTTTTGTGTTTTGAGCCCTAATGTTTTATCTTTTTAAGGCTTATTCTAGAATAATTTCTTCATTCATTAACTCATTCGGACTTATGTTGAGTTCAGCATTGTGTGAAATCAAAGGCTTTTGGTTTCTAGTTGCTGTTCTAGAAATGCACTTTGCTGCTTTGTCATTCATTGTTTTACTCTGTAAACTAAAATTGTCCAATAATAGGAGAGCTTACCAAAATAATGAGTAGCATTCAGCATGTTATCTCAACATAATTGCCTTCATGACTGAAGTCTTTTTCTTATGTGAATATGTATCAATTGTATCTCACACAAAAGGTTTATTGATCTTTTTTTTGTGTGTGTGTTTGGTGCATCTAATATGTTGTACTTTACTATTCATTTAGGAATATTAGATAATGACCGTTCTAATAGGAAAAGTTGCAAGTCATCACTCAGTTGTAATCAATCCCGCAATTGTTTTCTAAAGTCTTGTTTGCATAATTCAGTCATGCCTGTCCTATGTTAGCAGGGCTGTTTCTATTTGTAGTTATTTGCATAACTGCCATTATGTTTGAGTGCAATTATTTCTGCATAGCAGGCAGAGTAAATGACTGTAGTTTAGCCGGTGGAGGGTTTGTAGGTGAGATGACAGATGACAGACAGTAAATCGCTAACTCTAATGCACTCATTTCCCAATCTGCACTCACCATGACCGTTTCATTTACGAAAGTGTTGTGCCTTTAAGAGTACTGCATTTGCTTTTTGCACACACCGGCTGATGTTACAGCTCGAGAGTTATCGTTTGGAGCTGAGTTTTCTCTTCTTTATCTTAATAACATAACCATATGAGATTGATTTTGATCAAAGACAGGCCCCATCAATTATTCTTTGTCATCCCTTCAGATGAAAGGCACTTTTTCATATCAGTCAGTTTGCGGTTTGGTGGGGAGTGTAGTTCACTTTGTTGTAGCTGCATGAGAACCAGCTGAGCTTTAAAGGTTCAGTCTGGTTCATTCTAGTCTCATGTAGCCAGACCTTTAGCGAAACTTTTTGACTTAATGGTGTGGTGATCAACAGTGAAAGCACTGTAAAGCTGAAAACGTGTATAGACTTCATTCAAAAGTACTGAGTATAGATTTTTCACATGGATAATTCAGAACATGAACCAGTTATACAGTTCTGCTCATGTTATGTTAGTGCTATTTATATAAATCTTAGTTAGTAAATCTTTATTAATATTGTGAATTAGCTTTATTTTTATATTTTCATTCAGTTTTGTGTATTTTTGTCATTTTTATTAGTTTTTGAAGTGTAGCTTTTTTTGTATTTTTAATGCATTTTGAGTGTTAGTAATTTTAGTACAGTATTTCAACATACTGTTAACTTATTGTAGTTCAGTTAAGTGCCAAGGCAACATTTCTGTTGTGTTCCCTTCCCCCATCTAATATTTTTATTTAGTTTAAGCTTTATTTCAGTTAAGGCTTTTTAATAGTTTTAGTTTTAGATAATAACATTGTTCTGTTCATGGATATCTGGCAAATCCTGGCAAATTGGCAAATCCCACCATCAAAATAACTTTTTTCTATCAAATCGGTATCTTGTCACGTACTGTAATATAGGGATGAGTCACAGTGGTTAACTGGTTGTCCAACAGCTACTGTAAATATTTATATTTCTGACTAGTTTATCTAAATTTTTGTATTTTTTGTATTTTCAGTGAGAGTACTTTAATTACCTTGCTGACAGTGTCCTCACTTGGAAGCTTTGCATCTCTAAATTCATTAACCTTTTTAAAGCACCATGTTTAGGCAGTTTACACAGTACACATTCAGGCAGACGTCTTGGCAGCTGGCAGCTTTGGCAGCTCACAGTGTTTTCTGAGTGTCCTGCCACAGTCACTGAGTTTCTAAAGACAGCATGTCAAGTTTTCCAGCTTCCAGCTTTTAAAAAAGTCAAGACCGCTGAATTTTGTTTTTGTGCTTTGTCCGTCTGTTTTGAGTGCAAGAATGTGTTTTATGTAAACAAATCCTAAATGTCTAAATAACCCTAAATAGTCCATTTAGTTATTCAGCCCACAAACTAGCCAATGGACTTCTACTTATTATGTCTCAGAAATTTCCCTTCCAAATGTGCATTCTGAATAATGAATATATTTCCACACTAACCTGCTGAGGTCTACCGCTTGTCTTCTCATTAACAGTATTATTCTCTTAGTGATTATATTTCATACCTGTTGAATTTACAGTTTGACTGATAAACACCCTTACGAAAATTAACCATGGTTTTACTATGGTAAAAGTGTAGTAACCGTATTTTTTATTTCTTTTTGCGGATTACCATTTGTATAACCACAATTAATACCATGGTTACACTATGGTTAGTTTAGCAAAACTCGGGTTAATTTGTGGTTACTACGGTTTAACTACAACTTTTTTTTGGAAGGGGGGGGGGGGGGGGGGTTGTTGGCTCATTTTCGTAAGAGCAGTATTGCTTGTGAGCTTTGGTGCTCTTATTCCAGTGTTTAAAATGGCTGAATGAATGTGCGCTAATTTAATGCTATTAAACATTTAATTAATTTTAAACAGTAACGCATTGACAGTGCAACTTTGAAAATTCGTATTTTGCCATTGCATAGAGTGAAATGATTGTGAATGAAAAATGACAGAATAATAGTGACTAACGTATTTAATACAGATTAATAAAGATTCATTCTCATCTTATTCATCAGATCTCACACACACTTCAGCATCACGATTTCTAGTTTAGAGCGCTGACACCCTGTGGTGAAACAATCATATGTTTACCAGCCACTGCTTTCTCAGATTGGTTTATGTTGGATTAAAACTTCACGTTCTTTTAAGTTTGAACAATTCTGCACACATAATCATCAGGATATCAGGATATGTCTGGATTTTGAGATCATCCCGTGGACTCTCAAGCGTTTAGGTCAACTACACGATTACAGCACGTTGAAAATATACATAACTGGAAATAACTGAGCAGTATTATTTCAAAACGGAAGTGCATCATGAGGCTCAGTGCAAGTAGTCCATTGTGAAAAAAAAAAAAAATTTATATATATATATATATATATATATATATATATATATATATATTGTGACAAGTCGGCTGCCTCCCCCCTTATTGTCATCACCACCCCGTCCCTTATTCGCCGCCCTTCATGGGCTCCGGCCAGGAGTGGGCGTGTGAGAGAGGAGAGGCGCTGAAACTAGCCCGGTCTGGCGGCGTGTGATGAGGCACACCTGAATTGAATAGGGCCTCATCACCGCCGCTGTTTAAATACCGAGTGCGCCTCTCCTCGAGAGACCGGTCTCTTCCCCCGTGCATGCACGCTGGTGTCCTCGTGGGTCCAGGAAGGGAGCGTCGAGGGAGGAACTGCCGCACCCGTGACGGCTGACGGGCCAGGATGCCGGGCCGTGGAATCCCCCAAACGTGCCGCGGGCCATAGGAGAGCGAAGCCGCTGAAGGAAGCCGCCGCCCCTTGCGCACCGCCACCGGAGAGGGGAGCGCGTGCGGCCACCGGACTCCGCCCCTTCCCTGGACCCTTCCTCATCGAACACTGCCCCTCCTTCACGAACCTCGCAGCACGACGAGGACACCAGACCCCCTTGTTTATTTTGGACACTTTTCTCCCGTTGGACACTATTTTATTATTTTTGTTGAATAAAAGCCTCTCCGAGGCCTGACACCACACCCACCGTGTCTGTCGTTTGCTCCTCCCGCCACAATATATATATATATATATATATATATATATATATAGGAAGCAGCTATTGGTAGCCAGTGTAAATGGATGAACATAGGTGTGACGTGTTGTGATTAAAGACATAAAACAAGACAAAACAAAACAATGCAATTCAAAACAAAGCATGATACAATACAAAACAATACAAAACAAAAGAAATCAAAAAACAAAACAACAAAATACAAAGCAAACAAAGAAAAAACAAAACACAAAAACAAAAAACCATCAAAAAAACAAACAAACCAACAAAAAAAATAAATAAAACAAAATAAAACTAAGCCAAACAAAAAAGTACCCTTACTGCTGAATGGTGTGTAAAGTCAGGCAATCAAATTCACCAGATTGAGATGTAGTATGTCATTAGAGGCTGAGACCAGGGTCAGGAGTTGTTGGACAGATGACCTTGTACCCTGTGGGGCATTAAGGACAGATCATTTGAAAGGAGTTTTGGAGGTTTTGTGATTGATAGAATTGTGTTTTTCATGTGACAGCTGTTCCCTGTCTATCTGTTCTATGACGTCCTCTTCTCTGTCTGATATGTGGCACTAATAGCACATTCCAACCAGGGTCACCTTCAACATCTCTCCCTTTCACTGAGTAACTCCACAAAATGCTTTCAGTTCGGACATAAGGACCTGAGACGCACCAATGGAAGTGTCAGAACAAATAGTCTGGAGCAAAGTCTTCATTCAAAGCGATTACCATTGTTTTGTCTCCGCATTCATTTCATTTCCTCTGCTTTCCCGACTAACAGAATGGCTGTTTTGTCGCTGAGGGTAGATGGAGAGTAATCAGGGTGCAATTTGAGCAGCGAGGGGCTCAGGAGTAGCTGGAATGGCAGCTTTGTCTGAAGGGTTTGTGGGTAATGGTGGTTAACTGGTTGTAAGGTGATTTGCTCGGAGTGGCTGATTTGGGGGCTTGGTGCCGGCCGTCGTCTGGGCTGTCAGTGAGATGCTTAGTGGTGTCAGAGCTAATGTGAGGCTGTCCAAGCGGAGCGGGTAATGCCGATCTCCCTGCAGACCCGTGTCTGTCACAGCTAGGGAGCGTCCTGTCAGCCCATCAAATCTGTCCCAGCATGATAAACGCATCCCAACAGCTCAGCCATTTACAACCACCCTGCCTGCCTATCCGAAATGAATAGATGTGCTTGCTTATTTATATATTCTGAGATAATGCCATATTTATTAAAAGAGAAAATTAATGTACAACCTCAAATTTGAGGTAACTAATCAGTCACTTCCTCAGGAAAATAGTAGTGCTGTCAAACGATTAATCCCGATTAATCGCATCCAAAATAAAAAGTTTTTGTTTGCATAATATATATGTATGTACTTTGTATATTTATTATGTGTATATATAAATATATGCACATACAATGTATATTTTGAAAATACATACATGTATTTATTTACATGTATATAGTTATATTCATGTAATTGATATTATATATAAATATGTTTAATATATAAACATAACATTTTTCTGAAATATATACATGCATGTGTGTGTATGTGTATGTGCATGTGTATTTATATATACATAATAAATATACACAGCACACACACATATATTATGTACACAAACTTTTATTTTGGATGTGATTAATTGCGATTAATCGTTTGACAGCACTAAAAAAATTAAAAAACAAAAAAAGTTTCACATCTTTAAATGTTTATCATCTCTAGTCTCATTTCACCTTCTGAAAGTAAAATATTTTTCTTTTATGTGTTTTGCTGCTTTTGCAGTTAATCTATTTTATAAATGTTTCATTTTAGCACATTATATTTACTAATTAGCAAGTTATGGCTAATGCTTTACCTTTTAACATAGCTTCTTATGGAGAATAGATGTAATAATACTGGTTGGCTACACTTCATTATATACATTTATTGTTTAATATTGCAAAAATCCATTGTTTTTTTTCCAGACCTTGTGAAATGATGAATTAAAACCTGAGAATGCATTTGAAGCTTTACTACAATTAAATGTTCTCTGAGGATTCTTCAAGCAACCCTCTGTGCTTTGATAAATGTTCCTGTTCATTTTCCTTGAATGTATCTCCCAGAATGCCTTCCTCTTTCCCTCTCCACAGAGGAATGAATTAATGTGGGACTTAACCATACTTGTACATGTGAAATGTTAATATGCATTATGTATGATTCCAGTGTTGCAGTTAATTCATATTTCCCAGCAATTCATTGCCCCTTCAATATTTCTCAAGCTCTCTCATAATATACTTAATGTTTGCCTAATGAAATGTTCATGTTAATGGATGAGGCCAGAAATGCACTGAAAAGCACATGAATAACAATAGATCTCATTCACTAAGCAGGTATATGCAAACGTTTGTACTGTAATAAGAATTATTAATGTTATCAATAAATACTGAATCGAAAACATAAGGATTCTCTGCTGTTGAGATTACACACACACACACACACACACACATATATATATATATATATATATATATATATATATATATAACACATACATACATACATACATACATACATACATAAGGTTTTCAGTCGAATGGAAATTATTGATAACTAAGCTAACTCTTATGGGTCTTCATATTCTGTTTTTATCTTTAAATTCTTTGAGAAGTAAATGTCTCATTGTCTCATGTCTTGTTGTGCTCTGCCAAACAGTGAGGAACAAAGATTTATTTAACGACAGCCCCTTATTGCAATTAATAGCAGATAATCCTTACGATATTTTGAATTCTGTTCCAAAGGGCTCAACCTGTGTACACTTGCTGTCTGTCACATCCCATAAAGAGAAACATGGCAGTGACTTTCTCCATCACTCCTGGACCACAGGCAGTACCTCATAGCACTGAAATATGATCTCACTAAGTGTGTCAGATGCCCAAGTGAGAAGGCTTCTGCTGTTTTGTGCAGTGACCTCGCATTTATTATTGCCATAGCTTTGCTATTATGGCCCTGGATAACGCTGACCATGCCTCTTTTGTCTATTAGCTAAAGTGTTGTGGCTGCTGGGGAGCTGGAGGGGGTCTTAAAATGTCTACTAAGTGCAGCACACACTCATGCATCACAAAAGTGCTCCCCAATGCAGGCTTGTTCATTCACTGGACCTTTTTTTTTCACTGCAGCCTCTCACATACTGTTGGGATGCTTCATGGCACGGATGTGTGATTGGGTTCCTTTATCACCTTGTTGTATCTTCAGTGGCCCCAGAAAGTGTTTGTACACTATTTATGTACAATGTAGCAAACTATCAACACAAATAACATATAATTTTTATTACTGATGCACAAACAGAGGCAATTGCCTGGGGCCCCGAATTTTAAAGGGGCCCAGAGGGACGATCATTTAAACAATCAGAAATGTTAATATTAACAGAGAGTCTGTTTACACTAAGTGCAAATAACCCACCTTGCTGGCACAATATACAATAGATATACAATAGAAACAGTGGCATAAGATGTTGGAGTGTGAGGCAGTAACTTTTGACTGGATCAACCCAAGTTCGAATCCGTCTTTTGCCGAGCTCGTTCTTCTTCCTTGTCCCATCACATATCAGATTGGAAAGATGTTTATTTTCATTAAGAAATAAGTATGGTAGGGTTAGGGGTAGGTGTAGGGAGGGCTTTATTGTTCCAATAAGGCGGCATCCATTTAATAAATTTAATAAATATGACAATTCACAATGAATACGTTACGTTCATACGTTAATTGCACACTGTTTTATAATACTGAGGTACAGATATCTGCCACTATTTGCACTGTATAACATTAGGCCTAAATAGTGTAAATAGAATCTATAGAAAATATGCTTTTTTGCTTAGTGTAAATAGCATCTAATAGCATTCACTGCCAATAATAAAAGAAAGATTAATTTAAGATGTTAACCATATTTCTACCATAACATATGGGTATAAAATTAATATGAAAATTGTACTGTACCTCGAAGGTTGCCTTGTATTGTATCTTCTATTATAAAGACATTTTTAAAAAAATAAGCATTTTAGTGTTTTAACCTTTTCAGTGGTGAGTTTAAAATATTCCAGCGGTCCCCCCAGAGTGAGTTTTTTTTTAGGCGACCATTATTTTAGAACGTTTCCCCTTAATGTTTCCATGGCGACGCGTCATGCTTGTCACATGACACACCGCGGCCACAATAACACTGTATGACAGATGGATCGCTTTTATTTCGTTTTTCCTTTTTTATTCAAAATATTCATAAACTTGCTTACCATATAATCAACTATCTGATATTCCGATTCACATATGTGCAAATGAGTGTGTTTTATCGCTTAAAAACAGTTCTAAATGATCTTGATCGTGATCTGTAATGTGAGATGGGCGCCGCCAGAGTCCTGTCAGTCGGATTTACATCACGTAAATTCATCAATTTCTCGCGAAATACATGTAAGTAAGTGGCGGGTGAAATGGGAGAAGAATAGAGTGAACTTTATAGTTACTTACACTATGTGTATTTGATATTAATATAATTTTCAGACATGTTTTATTAATATCAAATACACTATGTGTATTTGATATTAATAAAACACGTCTGAAAATTATATTTGAATGGATTGTTATTGCTGCTTCCATAAAAATCTGAGTGTATTTTACGAACTCTAAATGTGTTGTTTTAGTAGTACTTATGTGAATTTAAATGTCTAAAGCATAAAATAAACATTATGTGGTTAATAACACTGCATAGGTGCGATTATATGACAAGTGCAGCGGCATCTCAGCGTAAGACAAAGCGCGAAAACGCAGTTTGAATTTGGCAGTTATGCGACGTCACCGAACGTTCTAAATCCCGTATGTGGGACCGTACCGCTCAAAAGGTTAATGGTGTAAAAAACAAACGATTTATATTCTGTTAGATGTGTTTTGACTATTTGTTGTATGGTGTATAATTATATCTCAAGGTAATGAAGATATTTGATTTAAAAAAAAAAAAAAAATCTTTTGGAAGGGCCTAGTTGATTCATTTCGCCTAGGGCCCCCACTCAGTGTAGGTTCGCCTCTGATGCACTTTTCAAGCTAAATTTGCAAAAAAAGATGGTTTATAGACCTAATACATCCTCAAAAAAATCACCTTGAGGTCAGCTGGGTAAAATTAATTGAGTCTAAGAAATAATATGAGTCTGAGAAATGACAAGGCTTTTGATATCATGATGTTGTGTTATGTAATACAATGAAATTAACACAAATTCACACAGGCATATTTTTCAGTGTCCGAAAGTAAAAATGCTTTTACTTTGTGTAAATTAACAGTTGTTTCTTATTTAACACTCTCGCATTGTGAGCTTTGAATTTAAAGTATCATTTCTTAATCTTTCCTCAAGGACAAGCCACACTTCTCACCAAACTTTTAATGACCTCAGTTCAGTTTTTGACTGGACTTTTAAGAAAAATAAGAAAGTGAAAAGCTCCACTTTCAGGTGACATTTGGCTATTCATACGTTTCACATTTGCACTCATTTAATGAAAGCTACAAGGACACAGAGGCCATTACCGTGTCCCACACTGAGTGCTCCCGAGCAAGGTGTTTTTCTTTGTGTGAAATTGCCTAAGATTTCCATAATCTTTGCGAGGTGAAGTGACTTGTAAAATGAGGATTGATGTGTCCATTTGTGGCGAAGCGGTCTGGGCTGGTGGAGAGGTGCGTCTGCCTCCCTCGCCTTTTATACAATACAACAGTGTGATTCAGCCACATTTTAGAATTTCATGAATCGCACGCTCCGCTCAAGGTGTAAAATCAAAACTTTATTCATAAACCCATGTTTCTCCTGGAACTGACAGCAAGGTTATGGCCCAGAGGGCCTCCATTAGATTGTGATGAGGAGAAAATCAACTTTTCAGCATACAGAGTAGAAAAATCAATCAAAACAGACAAAATTCAGTCCAGCGGATTATCACAAATTGCTGTTGCCAGACACTATTCACCAATGCCGAGCTCCATTGTTTGTTCAGATGTGCAGCGCCGCACAAGTTTTGTTGAATGAGTCACAAACATGGAAGCAGGGAGGGACGGACAGAAATAGGTGTTGGAAAAAGAGCCGCCCAACATTATGAAAAGCTGTGGACCACCTTGTGAGACTCCATTTATCTTCAGGTGTGACTGGAAGAAAAGACATTTGTTATCTAGAACACTAGAATTAAACATGAGCATGAAATGAAAGAGCAGTATAATTTTAGAAAGTATCTTTCAACCTGTAATTTTAGCCACCTTCAAAGGCCTCTCCATCTTCCTTCCCCAGAGTCTGGCTCTTCAGACAGTTTTAAAGCTCCGTCTCCAAGACTTGCTTGATTTGGCTATATTGTAATGATTCATATTTTGAGGGCTTGTTTATAATGCATTGCTGGAAAGGAGACCGCACCCCTTTTAGCTGAGTGTCCCATTAATCTAAAGAGAAATAAATGAAATTACTATCAGAATGACCGCTTCACAAACACCTACATTATGTGTGTGATTTCTAAGCAAAGAGCTGGGGAGTAACTTGGATATGGGGACATTATAAATCTAGTGCATGTTATGAATATTAAATGAGAAGATTTATTTTGCAGCTGAATGAACGGGGTGAGTGTGTTTAAACAGAGAATAAATATGTGTATGTGTTACATATGAGGCTTTAGAAACCCTTCTGGCTAAAGATGATATATAATACTGGAGTTCTAGACAAGGTTATTATACTGTAGTTAACTAAAACTAAAACCACAAAAAGTGGTTTCCTTACTTGACATAAAAAATTAAATAAAATTAAATTAAATTAAATGTTGGCAACATTTCTCATTTTAATTGTTTGATGAAATAACTGAAAATAATAAACTATATTTAAAAAATAAAACATAAAAACATAATAAAATAACAAAAACTCGCAACAAAATTACTGAATTTTTACCCCAATTAAAATGGAAAATATCGAAATGAAAACTAAATCAAAATATTAATAAAAACTATAATACTGTATCAATGATAGCAAAGGAAAAGTAATTAGGCTGTGAAGACTGCAATCACCTCCACTTTTTTTTTAAATTTCAAATTTAAAAAGATGATATGAATATCATAGCAATACTTTTCAAGTACTGTAACGCAAATAACCATTTTGTCAGACATGGGCGGATAACTGTATTCAATGTCAGACTGAGCTATGTGAACGGCTGCCGGGGTTACATTGGACGGCGTTTTGTGTCCGTCAAAGTGACAGCCGGGCTGATTGATGATTCAGATCGGGTCTTTCGCCATTGCCTTTGGTCCTCACCCGTGACCTAGGTAGCTCGGGCAAAGGCTAGTGTGACTGTAATTCATTATCTCATTATTACGCAGCTGTCAAGATTACAAGGAGCATGTAGGAGGAACGTGGTGAGCCCCGGTTCAGAAGGGGAATAGACAATCACTGCAGCCTCGTGTGATGTTTATTTTATCGGCTCTGCGCAGATGGTCCATGTTTCTGCTTCTGGTTGGGTCCTGAGAGTAGATAAGACTGGTAATAATGCCAGGTAGGAATAACACGGGCCGCAGAGGGGAGCGAACGCATATACACGGGTCATTCCATCATAGTGTCCGTCCACACCATTGTTTTAGATTATACATTTTGTGTTTACTTTCCTCTCCTGCGGCTTTTGTTTGTTTGCAGGCCCGTTGTGGGATAGGAATATGGTAAATATCGTGCATTACTTGCTGCTTCTTATTACAGAAAGAAGAAAAGCAAATATGGTGGCATCTGGGGCTTTTGGAATGGAAATCAATGCTGTGATGGAGTTTTTAGACAAGGAATGATATTAGGAATATCTTATTACTTTTATGCACCACCAAAAACTGCGTCCTGCATGGAATGTAATTGAACCTCTGTCTAAAGTCTGTTTTTAGTGATAAAGGTGTGCGGTAGAAATGTGAACGCAGCTAAAACGAGACGTTGCGCTATTGAGTTGCATTGAAAGGTTAAACGGTGACAAGAACAACATGGATTTGCACTCTGCGATTGTAGAAAACAGTTACACACTGTTTACGTCGGTGACCTGCAGCTTCACCGCAATCTATCATTGATAATAGTTTATATTGGCAAACGCATAAGATGCTGACGTGGAGCGAAAACAATGCTTCAAGCCGCATGCCAAGCTAATTGCCGTGTCTAATAAAATGGACTTTGTAAGTCACATCAAAAGAGCATCTTTCATCTTTTTATTGCAACATCTATAAATTCACACCTTCTTTTGTCCTCAGGACTGAAGTGATCAAGGTGATATCTGGCATCTGGGCTGCTGCCAGGAAGGAGACCGCCAGATGTTTTGGCAGTTCAGGCAATAAGTTGTAGCCTCTGTCTGGGGTTTGAGGGGCAGCTGTCTGGTCATTCATTCTAGTCTGCTCAATGACAACAAAGTTATTAAGAAATAGCATTATTTTGATGTTTCATACAATACTGTTTAAAAGTTTGGGGTTGGTATTTTTTTATTTTTTTGCAAAGAAATCTCTTATCCTCATCAAGGCTGCATTTATTTGATCACAAATACAGTTAAAACAGTAATATTATGAAATATTATTGCAATTTTTGAATAAGTTTTAACATACTGACTCCTGTCATGTCAAAGCTGGATTTTCAAGAGTCATTACTCCAGTCTTCAGTGTTACACGATTCCTCACAAATCATTCTCAAGAAACATTTCTTATTATCATCATCAATGTTGAATCAATGTCAATATCAAAAATTGTGCTGCTTAATATTTTTTTTTGGGAGGGGGGGGGGGGGGGGGGATTGTTACATGTTGTTTTTTTGTTTTTTTTAAATTTTTGCGTGAATTGAGAGTTCAAAAGAACAGCATTTATTTATTTGTTTGTTTGTTTATTTATTTGTAGCATTGTAAATGCCTTTGCTGTCATTTCATGCATCCTCTGCCCCTCCTTGTGAATGGTAGTGTAAAAAAAATATTTTTATATATTTTTATATTAAAAGCTATTAAATACTGTATGTATATTCATATACATATATTTTCTGTATGTTACCTGTCCGGTTATCTTTTTTATTTATTGATGAGTCATGTATGCAGTTGACATTGAAGAAAGTATATTAATATTTAAAAAGCGACAAACTTTTTCGAGCTATACATGAAATACAGAGTTAGAAATTAAAATTGGTTTGAAATGAGATCAGTTTATTGTAATGTTGCAAAATGAGTGGGCATAACTCACCCATACATTACCAAATAAATTAGATGTCATGATGTGTCAAATAAAGACACCTACACACAAGATCATTTTGATTACATTTATGCCATATTTATATGTGTATTACATAGATACAAATAAATATGAGTCAGGGTGGAATAAATATGAATATGAATACAGTTTTAAAAGGTTAAAGACAAATTAGGAACATCTACAGTGTGAGTTTCTTGGCTTGCTACATATGTGAGGAGAATTGGTGCTGTACACCTCTTAACCTATAAAGAAAGAGGCACTCGGGAAGAGATGCTGAGTAAATGACTTCATATTCAATTACAATGAGGATTTCAGTCTCATCATATTCTTTACCTGTTTAAATCTTTTAAACACATAACCTTTTATAATTCTCCATACAAATACGCCCTTTCAGAGGAAGATATGATAATCAAGGCAGGATAATATTTCCATAAAGCCACGTTATGCAGCACACACACACACAGACGGATACACACAGTAATTATCATGTCAATGGGAAAGCATTGTTTTAATAGCTACTGGTGAAATGGGTTGAATAAAAAGGGCAGCTTTCTTCCCCGAATCCCTCCCTGGATATTAATTATTGCTGAATTTCAATTAAGTTCCCACATTTAACGAATAGCAGCTCTTACTGAGGTGCTCGGCAATTTGTGTCCATTAGGATAGCCGTTCGGCGTTCATCCCATTCACTGGATTCTCTGTTTATCGCTCTGATTTATCAGACCTCTGCATCTCTCTTGTTTTATGTTTCACCCTCTGTCTCTACACCAATATTGCTCTGTTTCCCTCTGACTTTGTTTCCTATTCACTCGTTTTTAGCATTTCCGTCTCTGGTGGGATTTTCAGGCAAGTGTATTTGCATCCTAATAAGGGTTGAATGTGCGGTAGCTCCATTGTTTAAGTGGCTAAAATACGATGTTTGTAATTATTCTCCCATTAACATTCATAGGACACATTGCCCTTAGCTTTTTCTTTTAGTAACTAGAGTCAAGTGTGGCCATCCGAGACTCTCGAGTCTTCTCATTCGTGTTTGTCTATCATACTTTCTTCTATTATCTCTAAGCCAGAGCATGTCCTTCATGTACACTCTGAGAGCTTTATTCGCTTTGTCTCATTTCTTTTTACTTCTCCTTTCACTGCAATTGCCTCCCTTTTTCTTCCAACTGACAATTTGTGTCCATTTATGAATATAGTGTTTGTCAAGGATGTCTTGATGAGTTTGGGAGGCTCTTTGTTCTTCGTGCCAGTTTATCTGTGCTGCTTGTTTGTTTGTTTGTGTGTTAGTGAATAAAAGATTGAAGGAGGTGAGTGGACTAGCATGCTGATCTTGAAAGCACACTGGTAAAACCAGTAAATGATGCATTGTTTTATTTAATCCCTTACATACTACAAGGTTTTTACACAACCTCTGATATTAAGAGTGTATATGTGTGTAACAATTGAGCCTAGATTGTTGAATTATTGAAACTGAATGCACACCCAGAATTTTTCAATTCAAGCGTCCAGGGTCCATTACTTTTTATATTTTATTATTTTTAGTTAATTTTGTCTATTTACAGCACACAGAACCTAGTAGGCGAATCTCATGCAAATTTGTAAAAATTAAATTAGTTAAAAAATAATGGTCAAAAGTGTTCCTTGTTCATCTATGGTCTTCATTCAGGAATCCTCAGTCGGAGGTTACTTAAAGCTACTAAAGGTTTTTGCACAACTTCAGCTTTTGAGAGTGTAAAGAATAATTGAGTCAGACCATTGAATTTTTGAAATTTAATGTACACCCAGAGTTAACACATCTCAAGATATTTTTCTGCTAATTAATTAATTAATTAAACTTTTCAGTAGCATCACTAATTTTATTTTCAGTAGCATCACTGATTTCTATTTATTTTATTTTTTTAATTATTTGATATTTGAAGCTTTAATATTTTTATACTTTATTTTTAGTTATTTTTTCTGTATGAAGAGCATAATAGGTGAATCTATATTCATTTATTTATTTTCTATCTATCTGTCTATCTGTCTGTCTCAGCCCAGCAAGTCTTTTTAAAGGCCGTGATTTAGCTGCATGTCAGCTGTGTTTTTTTTTTTAATAAACAGGCATTCAAACAAATGAATAAATAAAATAAGTATACATCATCTGCGGCTCTGTGAATGTTGTAATATATGGCTGGCATTGCAGCTGGACCCCTCCGCTTTGCCCTGTTGTTGACAACATGTGGACGTCATGTCATGAGGAGGATGGAAAGCCATAATTTATTCTGGGTAGAGTGAATATGTCTCATCCTGGAATTGTTGCCATAAGGTGAGTAAATAAATCATTGTTGAGAAATATTAAAACTCTGAGCTCTTTTCCCCCATGGCATCCCCTCCTCTCGCCTCTGATGTGTAAGTCAACATGTTTCTCGCTTCCTTCATTTCCCGCTCTCTTCTCCTTTTTCAGGCAGCTTTTACAACCTCACACATACAATGAATGTATGAATGGCGTGAAATTTTCATCAGCTTCAGAGAATCGATTCCAATTAAACATCAAATAGATATTCTCTTTCCTCTTGGTTTACTTTGCCCTCCTTCTCTCTCTCTTTCTCCCTTCTCATGTGTTGTTCTTTCCCTCTTCATAACCTCTTACATTTCCTCTTTCTGCTTTGCTTTTGCATCCTGTTACATTTATAATGCATTGTTGCCCGAGGCAACAATGTAATTCAGTATATTTAATATAAACTCTCGCTCTACACATATACATGTATTGCATCAAAGAGCATATCGTTTTGTCTTCAACTTACCTCTCAAGATTTATTTTAATATTTGGAAAAGGAAAATCATCCCTTATTTATTATAGGTTCCAGCCAACAATATTTAACCTTTAAAAAAATACTATTTTAATATATAATTTCTGTTATCTCCTATTATATTTTCTTTAATCTCACTTTATAGGGAAACATAGCTAATGTTAGACATAATAATAATCATATTCTTGGCTCTAAACACAAAGCTGAGTTTTGTTATTAAAAGCCAGCTGTTTTTGTTCATTGGAAATGGCCCTTTTTCTTATTAACAATGTGGCTTGGGAAGTAACCCAATATAGGCCACAATGTTTGCGTCATTGTTTTCTAGTAGAATTCAGTGCATTTGTAATGCCTTTAGCATTGTGCTTGTTCTCATTTTGTCTTCAAGATAGGCTTTAGGTGCAGCAGGGACCACAGTCAGCAAACTAGCTTCTCCCTCTCCCACATTAATAGACTGACCTTTGAGACCTGGCCTCATGTAGAGCTGCACGATTTACATAAAGTCATAATACGTCTTATGTCCTTTTATGCCCCCTGTGGTTTATAGATGGCATGTCTAACAATATTCCTCGGAAATGTCTCAGTCCCAGACCTCCGTATCTGCATAATCATTCTGTAATGAATAATATATGTTTGGTGACATTAAAAATAACCACTTTCTATTAGGGATCTCCAATTACACCACAATATGCCTTGAATTTGCATACAGTGATTAATAATTAAATTCATGTAATTAACTAACCAATAACTGGCATAATTGAGTAATTATCAAACAGTATTCATAGACCCTGATTTATGTCCCACTTATAAAATATCTTTGCTGCAATTTTCTGCTGTAAATCTGAAATGACTTTTTTTTTTTTTTTTTTAAATTTTGAGAAACTTTCTCCTGTCCTAATGTAATGTGCTGAAAATCTATTTTATTTTATTTATTTATTTATTTTTTGGTATGGCTAGTGGTGTATAAATTGCCCCTCTTAGCTTTAACATATATTTAAGTCAAGAAATAACCATGCAGTATTGAGCTCGGTAGAATTTCCCTGATGCTTTCGTCTGTTCATTCAAGCGTAGGAATAGCATATTCATTAGCGTGAGCCTTATTGGCTAAACAGGCGGAAGGAGCAGTCTCCTCTGAATCAATGGTGAATGGGAACTTTCAGTTAGATGCATCAAGTTCTCTCTGACTGCGGCTTCAGCAAAGGCACATACTCTGCAAATTCCACGGGTCTCATTTTCCCGCGTCTCAGTCTTTTAGCAGTGGGGATTACTTTGAAGCAGTGCTTAAATTGATCCATTAAGTGGGTTATTGATCAGGCCGTGAGACCCACGGGGCTGCTCCATTGGGCTCCCTCAAGTCTGAATAACTTTGCAGAGACACTGAATCATATGGAGGGAATCTAATTGAATGTGTGAGAGTATTCGTGCAAACGGCTGAAAATGACATTAGCTCGCACAGACAGCCCTTCTCTTCGTGCTGAATCAGAGATGAGTACATTTTCACCTGCCACCCTAGAGAGTGGGCCAGAAAGTATATTAAAATATGTATGCTTATTAAATGAAGTTATATTCTGCTGTGCTTAAAGGTGAAGTGTGTCATTTTTCAGTGTTAAAATAAAGACATTCGTAGGGTCATTTCTCTGAAAAGTGTAAATACTGTGTCACTGTAGTGCTATTAAAACATTTCTCTCTTTGTTTGAGCACAACAACATTAGCTCAGCCAATGGCATGAGTTTTGGAGAGGACCATTTTGTTAGTAGTAAATGTAGCAGTTGTGTTCGGGAAAGTTGTTTTTTGGGGGCTAGAGGTGTTTAAATCACAGTTTAAGCTTTGAAGACTAACACTACATATAGTTTGAGATTGGTTCGTCAGCAAAGCTGGCATTAAAGCTCTAGGTCAGTGCAGATCAGCCATGAATCATGACAGGTCCATTATATGCTGAAGTCTGTTTGCTGATGGATGTCAAACATATGGCAAACTTTGTCAATAGTGACACTATCCCCACATGTGAGAATAAATATGTGCAGTGCTTTACGGAGTGTGTAGGAGGATTGATGGGATGTGTTTGGCCTCACAGTGACACTGAGCTAGAGAGCGCCTCTGTTTTTGTGTAAATAAAACTTATGTGATATTTATTCACTGTATGTGCAGATTATCTGCTTTCTCAATTTTGTAGGATAATATTGAACTCTTACTCCTTTATATCGCTCTCTTTTTTGCACATCTTTTGAATAATGCTTATTGCTTACATATTTATTTGGACTCATAATTTCAAAGTTGCAGTATTGAAACTGTGTCACCTGGTTAATGTAGGAAACTGCACAATTTTTTATGCGACCATATGCTCGGAAATTTGTCTTTGTGAAATATGTAAAATTTAGTACATATTTGGAAACTGTTGGTAAAACCTTTTTTAAATGTTTTTTTTTTTTATTACCTGAAGCAGTATTTCCATAAAGGGAAAAGTGGGGTAAAGTGAACCAGTAAGCTTTGCATTCAAATGCAGGAAATACTTTCCCACTGGTCTTGTTGAGAAATCTGAAGTGTGGGCCGAATGTCTTGTAAGGAGACATTGAAATTGTAAGGAGAGAGTAACATTTCATATTTCCATGCAAACTTAATTGGATTGTGGAATTAATGCATTGTTTTTTCAGTCAACTATGGGATATTTCCTGTGTGTTTTTTTTTTTTTGGCATTTTGAATGTATTTTTTCCATGCTAGATATATTTAAGAAAAAATTATTAATATCTAGTAAAATAAGTCTTGGAGTCTCCAATTAAATTTGCAAATATTCATTTTACCTCTGTCTCATTTCACCTTGACTAGAGGACACATTGAAGTGACAGTTAGCCCCAAAATGTAATCATTTACTCACTCTCATGTCGTTCTGAAACATTTATTCGCAGGTTTGGGATTTACAGGTATTTTTAAGATTGTTGTTGTCCAACATAAATGATCCCTAGTAAAAAAAACAAACAAAAACAAACTATGCCATAATTTATTTAAAATGCAATACTAATTATTATTCAAATCCACTTAAGACTTACTGCTATAAAATTATAATCAAACTTTATTTGGAGTAATTTATTATTGCTCAATGCACATTTCTTTATATTATCCCTAAAATGTGTTTTAATATCACTAATAACAAGGATTGTATGATCTCTGTATAATATCAGTCTTTAAATGCATGATATTTAAAGTGTACCTGAAGTATACTTGCAGTTGTTCCACTTGAACAGCATCAAAAATAATTAAGTATATCTTTAGCTGGACCTCAGCACTAATTCAGCACAATTAAAGTGCATTAGGCATAAAATTAGTTGTTCCAATTAAGGAGACTTTAAGTATACTAGTTTAGTATACCAAAAGTACAAATGCAGGGCAATTAAATTAAGCACATAAATATGTAAATGCATTTGTAGTATACTTACTCTAGCACAAAATAAATGTATTCCAAATACATTTTAGTTTTTTTTTTCTTCGACTAGGGAATGCATGTTGCATCGACTTTAATTGTACAAAATGAAAAAAAAAAAAATCATCTTTTATGTAATATCTTTTATGTTCTACAGTTTTGGAATGATGAATTATGAGGGTGAATAAATGATGACAGAATTTTCATTTTGGGTGAACTATCCCTTTAAGTAGCTTACAGTTTACCCACTGTGTCTTATTTGTGTGTGATATGACATTTTATTATTGCCTGTGTTACTTGTGCACTTTCTTGGCTCTGCAGTGTTTGCAAACAAAGAATTTGTGTAGTTGATGACGCATCTTGCCGTAATTAACATCAGTGCCGTGTGGATCCATTTTGGTGTTATGAGTTCTGCCATTTAAACTAATAATTTTCAAGCTCACTGTAGAATCTCAGGCAGAATTTGGCCGAGATGTGAACATGCCATAAGTTTTAGTGAAAAAATGCTCCGTGCTCAACCGCATGGAGGTGTTAGCGGTTACTGAAAGAGCCCTATCAGCATTGTGCCCCTGAGCGAGGCACTTAACCCCGGGCTGCTCCAGAGGGACTCCCCCTACAATCAGTGTAATACAAGTCACTTCCAATAAAAATAGCTAATAATAAAACTCCAATCCCAGACACCCAAGTAGCAGCTGCATCTTTCCAATGCAAGCACCATCGACTGTGGTTTCTCAGCAGTATAGCACGCATTCTGAGTGCAGTTTTGAGCACTGATCTAATAGCCCACTAATAAGAGCACATTCCTCATCCAGAACATCTCATTAATAGTCTGTTGACATCTGAAAATAAATATAAATGCAAATATTGACTTCTTGTATAGATTACAGGAAGACTGTGGGAGGAGAAGCTCACATTCTCACAGAGTTTGTGCAGGAGCAAGAGAGATATCACCTCTTTCTGTGCATGTAATGAGCTGCACGTGACATACTGCAGAAGAGCTAAAACAAAGCTGACAGAAATCCCATCAACCTGTCCGAAAGTGTCAGCTCTGTAATTTAGATGCAAGTACTGTATGTATGAGGTGACTGAACGTGTGGGTGTTTGGGCACATGCAAGCATTTGTGTGCATATCGGGGTGCGTTTACACATGTAATTGGTTATCTGTGGTGTTTGTGTGTGTGTGAGTGTGTGTGCATGTATGTGCGCCTGCTGAGACCGCAGCAAGAGACGCACCTGCCAGCTAGGGGAACAATTAGAGGCACAGTGAGAAGACGGCGGGATTACTCTGAGGCTGTTGCTTCACGCCTGCACAGTGCCACTAGAAAAGTGTGTGAGAAAAAGAGACGCGCACAGTCTCCAACAATCTCTTTGCTGCCTGCATGTGTGATTTCCTCTCTTGCAGCGAGCAGTTCAGTTTCTCTCATGGTTTTGCTCTCATTCTTTGTTATTCAGGGGAGTTGAGGTTATTTGTGGCACATTAGTAATGTTGGTTAGCTACTGCATCTTTTTGACACAAAGTAGCTTTTTTTCTTTATAATCATTGATGTATTAATAAAGTAAGACTATACACCTTTCAAAGGTGGTTTAATGTTATGATCACTAAGGCTGCATTTATTTTAGGGACAGAGAGAGGGAGAGAGAATTTTTTATAATATTCACAATTTATAATATTTCTATTTCAGTGTATATTTTAAAATGTAATTTATTCATATGATGAAAAGTTGAAATTTCAGCATCAATACTCCTGTCTTTGGTGTCACATGATCCTTCAGAAATCATTGAAATCACAGAAATCATCAGAAAATGCTGATTTGCTGCTCAAGAAACATTTCTCATTATTATCAAACTTTCAGGATTCTTTGATAAATATAAAGTTCAAAACAAAAACATTAAAAAAAATGTTTTGTAACAGTGTGAAAGTCTCTATTGTATAATCTTTATAGTATTTATTATATTAATTTAATGCACTTTTTAAAGTATTAAATATTAAAAAAAATTTATTGCCCTCAAACACACACACACACACACACACACACACACACACACACACATATAATAATCAATAATAATTTTAATAATGTAATTTGTTTAATTTAAAAAGGGATTTTAAATTTATATATGTGTGTGTACAGTTTGTCTGTCTGTCTATCATTTGTAAATGTGCTTTTGATAAAATAATATTAGAACAAGCATTTTTCTTTGTAAGAAGGTTCATGAGCAATTACTGTTTTGTTTTATTTGATTGTATTTTTATTGTGCTATGACCCCATATTATTATTGCATATAATATAACATGCAATAATATATGACATCTCCAATCTGTTTCCAACAGAGACTATACATTGTTCTTTTCAAACCATAGAGTGTGACATTAGAAAATTCTGTTGTAACAAGACAATTAGTTGCACGTCTGTTTGAAATTAACTGAACTATGTAAAGTCATGTGTTAATGAGAACCACTGGCTCTATTTCAGCAGGAAAAAACTGGGAATATACAAGCAGTCTGAGTGATGATGGCAAGACTTCAGCCTTTTATCCCAGACATAGGGCATGGTGGCCCATTAGCATGGCTGGGTTCCTCTCATCATCTGTTATTGAGCTAAATGTGTTTGGAACTGATACCACGATGGGCCAAGTGAAGCAGAATAACCGTGATCAATCTGGCAGCTCCAATCAAAGCAACCCAGAATTAAGGCACTCATTAAACCAATGATTTGTGACCTTTGAGTTGTTACAGCATACAGATCTTCCTATGCAGCGTTACTGCTCGTCCCATCATGTCGTGTCATTCAATGTCAGATGCTCCTCTCATGTGCTGTCTTTAAACTGGACGCCCATCAATGACATTTCTAAGTCAAGCACAGTAACCCAAGATGTTTGAAAGCGATCTCTTTGATGGTTGTTGTCTACCAAACAGCGCGGCATCAGTACGTCACGGATGAACTGCCGCTGCCACGTGTCCGTCAAACCTCAGGTCCAGTAATGCGTCTTTTAGAGATAGAGTTCCTAATTGACGTGATGAAACGGCCTTAGAGATCCGTTTCCCCCGAGTGATGTTCCAGACGCGCTCTGACTGTCCCGCTATCTCTTTCATAGGCGTATGCGGTTAAACGCGGATGTACAGACCTTCTGGATATCCGAGGGCAGGATATTATTATGATCACGGGAATTTGAGTGGGGAGAGAAAATCATAATAAAAAAAACAAAACATCAAAAAGCTGCTTACAAAGTGGTCAGGTCGGCAAAGTCGCCCACCGCAGCGGCTTTCATCCGGTAAGATAATAGGCCCGTGGACCTTTTCAAAAGACATTGTTTCACATAATGGCAAGTTTGGGACGATCCGTGAAAGCTTTAAAACCCCTTCATTTCTGAAACTTGACAGCTGCTCGAAAAAAAGAGAAAAAATGGACGCTTTAAAGTCAATGCCAGGGCTTGGAAGGTATATCAGTAGATGGTGATGGGATGCTACAAAGCATATTTTATTCAAGAGCATATAGTTCATTTTCCTGTTACATAGATCAACATACATTTCCTCTGATGTACTAAATCCTCCACGTCTGCTTTAGTGCCCCATATATTTGTTGAACTTGGGTTTGTGCCTCCTAATTAGGACATGGTGAGAGTGAATGGCAGTTTTTAATTGGCAGAGTTGCTCGTTTGGACTCCTGTATTTATCACTGTAATAACAGTCACCTCCATGCATGCTTAATTATTGACATGACAGCGTTTTACAGTAACTTGGCAACAGCAACCTCACATACTAACTGTTGATGGGATGAATGTTGTTTGAATCTATATGCTGAGAAGATTTCTTTTAAGATTTTGTGCGTGTGTAGATGCATGTGAATGTACAAGTCTCATTTTATGCATGATAGATGGTATGTTGGCAGTATACGGTTTTATCAGTGGGGCTTCAGGTATGATCCAGTGTGCGGCTGCAGAGGAGGTCCACTTCCCAGCATCCTCTAGTGAAAAGCCAATCCAAAATTTGTCAAACCTAATTTAGTTTATCACATATGACTGTAAAACTCAAGTGAATACATTAGTCAAAAGGTTTGGGAACACTCTAAATAATGAGATAAAGCCATTTATGTCCTGGAACAGACTGAAAAAAAAATCTAATTAATAATCTATATGCAAACATCAGATCAGTGAAGGTTAAATGCCTTTCACAGTGCAATGTAGTGTTTACTCACCTTTTTTAGTTTATGGATTTATTTTTGTGATAATTTAACAAAAGTTTTGATAGTTTGTCAGTGCATAGTTCATTTCACCAAAAAAAAAAAAAATCTTTAAAAAAAAAAAAAAATCACAGAAACTTTTGTAAAATCTTTAATTTAGCTGTCTTGATAATGAAAACAAATGTACATTTAAAATGGTTGAGTATTTAAAAGAGCAGAACATGTTTTGTTTTTAAAATATTTGTATCTTGTTTTTACTACTGCATTCCTGATCATAGTATCCATTTTCTTCAAATCACTATCAAAACACTATTTGTGATGTAGGCCTAATTTGTTTTGTTATTAAAGGAATAGTTCACCCCAAAAATGAAACTGCTGAAATTTTATTCACCCTCAGGTCATCCAAGATGAGTTTGTTTCTTGTTACATTACATCATTACATCGTTACTCATTACATCGCTTGCTCTCCAGTGGATCCTGTACAGTCAATGGGTGCCGTCAGAATAAGAATCCAAACAGCTAATCCATCAGTAAAGAGTTTTAACTCCAAACCATTGTTTCTGGCTAAAATACAAATCGGTGAAAAAGTCCATTCCCTGTCATCTTCTCACATCAAAATCCACCGACATAGAAAGCAATATTACGGATTGAGGACTCGAAGTATAAATGTTTAGATGAATTTGTTAATTACTAACATGCAATTTTTTTCTTCACAAGACTTTATTGTTGGACTGGACTTGTGGATTATTGTGATTGTTTTTATCAGCTCTTTGGACTCTCATTCTGACGGCACCCATTCACTGCAGAGGATCCATTAGTGAGCAAGTGATGTAATGCTAGATTTCTCCTAATCTGTTCTGATGAAGAAACAAACTCATTTACACCTTGAATGGCCTAAGGGTGAGTAAATTGTCGGCAATTTTTTTATTTTCGGGTGAACTATTCCTTTAAAAATAGTTGATGTCTCTGTATATGCATTTAGCATGAAACGATTGATTATACTCATGCATGGTTACCGTTCGCACATGTAGAGCACACTGGAATCCTCTTTGATGCAGCTCTCATACATACTGCTGGTCTAGTTCTACTTTTCAGCTTTGAAGTGTTTGCTTTGAAATATTTTTTCTAAACATCACACACTCATCTTCCTACTTGCTCATCCACCTCTCAATTTCAGCTAATTATGGCGAACAAGTGTTTTCTAATATGCATACCGATGGAAAACTATATAGAAACTACACTTATTACCCAAATGCTTCAGTTCTATGCAGTCTCTACAGCAAAGGCTTGTGGAAAGCAAAGGTTATTGTGATGGATAACAGCATGGAGGTCACGGTCCTTGACAAATATTCTATGCCATTTAATGATTTTAAATGTATGAAATACAGGGCTGGAATAACAGCAGTAAACTAGATCTATTCAAAATGCATCTCTGTGCATACCAACCAACTCAGCCATTCTTTGGGAATACGCAAGACAAGAGGATGACATAGAGGCGGCAATTATTTTGCGTGCGGAGAGGCTTCATAACTCAATAAGAACATAGCTGTGAATGATTTATTCCGCTGTTCATGGGAGTACAGGCATAAATCAGCCAACTCACCTGTCCTCGTCGCTTATTTATGGTCTCTGTTATTTATAGTCCGTGCTGTGGGGTAATCAATATACTTTATTTTAATTACATTTTACTTCTCAACACTGTGTCCAGCAGCACATTTTTATGTTGAAAACATTCATTAACATGTGGAAAGCGAAGTGATTCACAAGTCAGCCTGTGCTCTGATGGAGGGGGATCAGAGCGGTAAGAGAAAGGACAGAGCGTTCAGTGACGTATACAAGTATCTATAAAAAAAAACAAAGGAAAATTTTTTTAACAAATCAACTTTAAAAATGTGGCAGGTTATTAGAAGTCAAATCTTTGTATTAATATTAGTTTTGTATTGTTTGAACAACTTTTGAAAAAAGTTTCAATAAAATAAAAATTTCAAGTGATGTAACCATCTAATAAAAAAGTAACATTTTCCTTACACCTTGAATTAAAGTTCTTGTACTGTACACATCTTAATCAGCATTTTCAAAAAAGTATTATATGCACATATGCATATATGCCCTAATGAATTACGCACAATATAGTCTCAGCCTCAGACGCCACACCCACGGACCGTTGGCTAAACTTGGGTGTTTCTCAAACGGAAGGCTGCATCCTACCGAGGCTGCGTCTTTCCTAGTTCAGTCCTTCAGAGTCTTGTAGGCTAGAGTCCTCCTCGGCATATAAACGCTAGAATGATACGCTCTAGTAAGTGCGCGTGGCTACGTCACATATGTTCCCGCCCTCACCATCACGACACTAAAACACTAATAAAATGTAGTTTTGGAAAAAATACTTTGTATTACAAATCTTTATATTATTTGGCTTTCTATTAATGCAATACAATGAGTCACAGCTGTCTACAGTCTCCCCTGTGGCTTAAGTTATTGGCAGTTTAGTGTTTATTGAGTAATTTACACCAAAACAAAAAATAACATCTATGCTTTCATGTCCGAAAACATTATTTTTGTCTTACATTTCATAATAAATTCAGACAAGCTCATTAATGACTCCTTTTTCGTCTGTTTATTTTCATGAAATGGAATGGGTACAAAGGATTGTGGGTGATTGAAGGTCGCAAAGGATACATCCCATGCATCCTTCAAATTCAGCGGAATGAAGGACGCGAAACGAAGGCTGCCTTCCAAGGATCCTTTCGATTGAGATGGCCTTCAGCGACGTTTGATGACGTGGCAGCCGAGATATGCAGCCTTCGTAGGATGCAGCCTTCCGTTTGAGAAGCACCCCTTGTGTGCACTTCAGGAGTTTCGAAATCGTCCTCTGATTTGTTGAATTAAACAGGATGTGTGTCGCATTCTTTAACGTTCCGCCTGGAAACAAAGAGGCCGTGACGCCAAATCCCCTCACAAAAGAAGAAAGCCGTCGTGTTAACAACTGTGACGACGAGCGCTTATTAGGATCAACTAAACGCTGAATTCCCTGAAGTTCGCGGCATAGAATCTTTAAAATACTTCCGAGAGTTTTACACAATGGTCTGTTATTGTGGCGACATTTACATGCCCCGAAACGCGACGCTGAACGAAACGAACTGTGATTGGTTGTTTGACATGTTGGTCAAACAGCATCATGGGAGGGCCTTGGCCAATGAAAGCTGCCATGGATTCCAGACCTTCTTGCTACGCGAGACTACGCACAATATGACTGACTTTGATTTGGTGGACATTTTTTAATAACCAGTGAATCTGTTTTGTTATTAAGAAATAATGAAATATTTTGTCTACTTTTTAAAATAATTTTCAGTAACTTTCGTTTAATGAGGCTTTTTTCCTCCACTTTTGAAGATCAGGACAGTTGCATCACCCTGACTTTTTTTTTTTTTCAATTTATGCACCCAGGAAAATAACAACTTTAATTTTAATTAAGAAACTAAAAACATGATTGTCATAGATGATGTATATAAAAAGAGTAACTGTATGTATGAATTGCATTTTTTTTCAAATCTATTTTGGAACTAATTCATAGGGCCAAAATGAGCATCTCATCTTTATCGCATGGATGTTTGGATTTGGTCCTGGAGAGTTCCAGTTTTATGTCAACCAGCCATCATTTTAGCAGTTAGTCTTAAGAACATGAAGTAATACGCCTCAGAAGAACATTTATTCACGTTTCAGTGTGTAAAGACATGGTGCATTTGTTTCTTTTTTTGGTCATGATGACTCAGTAGTTACCTCTTCAAGCTTTCATGTTCTGACACATGGGAATCTTGAGATTTCATCCAGAAAACAAGATCAGCAAAGGGTAATCTGATCTCTTGCAGTAACACAGATTTGTTTCTCTGTTGTCACCATCATCTGCAACTGTGGAAACCTCCGTGTGCGGCTCTCATCCGGACCGATAGCAATCTAATCTCCTCTGTAACCATTGCTGCTCCTGAGGGATGTGTCCCACCGTCTGAAGTCCTAAAAAACACCCCGTAAAGCAAATTCTGGATCAACAGCATTTACATTGGGTAGTCGTGTTTGCTAGGACTCCTGATATTTGCCCAAAAGAGATTATTCCAAACAGCAGGCGATGTCTTGTTTATTGTTTGGATGGCAGAGAAGGGGGCGTCTAATTCCGAAGCCAGGAGAATTAACATGGAACTGTCCACCACGCCAGTCTAATCCAGGACTTTACACCCAGGAAGACGAAGAGTGGCCTGCCAGAACGAGGCAGAGCCAAACACACCATGGCAGGATTTCAACACCGGTACTTTTATTCTTTTTGATGTGACTGCCATCTGCTTTTCCCCACCCTCACATTATTTCCCTTCTAGAAATTTGTGGAGCTGTTTTCCAAGAAGGATGGCTGAAATTGTTGTGACATGTACCTTGTTGGTTTTCGGAAAATGTTTTGTACTCTGTTGACTCAAAGGTTTATCCGCCATGGGGAATACATTTGTTCCAAATAATAACCAAGCATTATTTCAAGATTACTCGGACAAATGGACACAGCGAAATGTTGTGCTTTACAGTGTATAACATTTTTTGCTCCAGACTTTGCCTGGCTACCGGATGTTATTCATGTACTGGACTCATGTTTCACAGACAATCTGCTTGTACGAGAGTTTTTGTTGTAAATCATAAGACATTTTGAATGATTGGGTGCATTTAAAAATGCATTACCACATCAGGTGTGCATTATATTCTAATAATTCAACGGCCCATGTTTGAATAATTTCTTACATATTTACTATTATTTTTTGTATGAAATATTGCAGCTTGCACATTTGCTTTCTGGTAATTGATTTGCATACTTGTGTATTAGTGTTTTTTTTTTGTTTTTTTTACCAGTGTTAAATGTACACTTACATAATCATAGTGTGTCTCATTTTATATTAAAGGTAAGTCTGAAAGGTATGCACTTGTAATTTTTCAGAAATTTCAGGCTCTCTATAGTAATAGATTCATGTTTTTCATTTTCATGTGAGATATTGCACGCTGGCCCAGCACTGCCATTGGCAGAGAGGCCCTGTCAAACACTTCCATAATGCTATATCACCAAAGGAAAGAGTCATTTCTTATACCGGGAGGCTCTTTGGGGTGAGAGTGGAGGTGCTATCTTTCACTATAGGTACATTATTATTATTATTATTGACCTGTCTGGTTTAGCATAGTTGGGTTTGTTTGGACTGGAATATTGATGAAATGCCAGCAGAGTTCATCTGATTGGGAGCTTTAGAGGTTTATGACATATTGTGACATTTTATCTTATTTTATGCATTTTCATTTTGATTTTATATCACGTTTGAAGATATGAAGTTATTTTATGACCTTAAAAATAAATGTCATTATTGTTGCCACAAACACACGCACACACACACACACACACACACACACACACACACACACAAACTACGCTGTGGGTTTTTAATTTTCTCACTGTATTCTGTGTTGTCAGCGAAAGTTAAAAATCCTGGCATAGGTTGAAAGGAGAAAGTGAGAACTAGAATGACTGACTGGCATCATTCTGCTGGCTACTCCTTATTCATCAAAAACCACATAATATGTAATATTCAGAGAGAGACATGCTGTGCTGTTAAAAAAACATCAAAAACATTTTTTTTTATTAGAAATGTAGTCTTAATTTGCACATTTTTGATGACTTTGGTTGATAGATTCTGATAACTGATAAATATCAACCTATAAAGACTGATTTCTGTGATTTCTCTCAGAACTGTCGGTCTGCTTCAGGTGTAGAGGATAGTTCTGCAGTTCTGCTTATGAACAGGTGAGGCAGTATTGAATCAATAATACTAGACTCCCACCAGCTCTTCCAGTGTTTAGCAGCTGCTTAGTATGCAAACAAACATGCAAAGCAGAATGGATTGTATATATTTGTCAAGGATTTACAGTGCAGGGCCTTCCTCAAAGAGAAAAATCTACTTTTGACACTCCTCAAAGTCTATGTATCTGGACTAAGCCTTTTTGTCTACTTGTACTCTTTTTTCAGATCACTCATACAACTTTTTTTTTTTTTTTTTTTGAAAGTTTACTTCAAGTTTCAAGGTGTTATTGTACACCTATCTATACAGCATTCCAGGAGGTAGACCTGAAAATTCAGTCCTTGTTTTGCATTCCGGCAGTGGGTTGTATAAAAAAAAAAAAAGCACTAGGTGTTATTTTTTTATTTTTTTTTTACTTGAACTCCCACAGAGTTACGATGTTGAGAGTGATTTTTAATAAGACTCCATGCTTTGAAGAGCTTGTGTGAATGTCCTTTGTAATGTTGAAACAACATGGCACATTTCAAAATGCTGTTTGATCCCTTCCAGCTTTGCCACACAATGCAATAACTGTCAAAGGGGTGCGAGATAGAAATGAGTGAATAACAACCTTTTAAATACCAGCAAAATGAATCAACTGTTTTTCCATTTGCACTGGCAAGTTAAAAAGGATTTTGGAGCGCGGTATCTGGCATGCAATTATTACACAGAGCATGTCGGCAGATTTCCATAGGGATTCTTACTTAGCGGAGTCAAGTGTGTGAAGAGCTCAGAGCTAAAAAGGGCATTGTAGCTGCAAACACTTCAGGCTAAATCGACACCCTTCAGTGATGCAATGTGGAGATTCTCTCGTGTGTATGTTTATTGCACGGCATTGCTTTATCCGTGACATTTTGAACTTGTGCGTTCGTTTTTTGATTTTGTCCTTTGACTTGTCTCGATTTTGTCTTTTGTTACGGTTGCGGATACAGTCGAGAAACACATCAATGTCCTTCCGATGTGAGCACGGTGACCCCATTGACCTCCGTAGGCGTCCGATGAGCTGCTCATCACTCACGGCAGGACCTCTGGCACTCTGGTTATTACACTCGCCCGCTCTTCTCTCATTCCCTCGTCTTGGATCATTCACCTGGAAAAGCCAAGTGGATTTCTGTTTCTCTTTTCTTCGCAATGTCTAAGTCTCCTTGCTGTCCCCGTCTGCCCTTTCTCCAAGCAATCATTAGGATAACAACACATTCACTGTCATTCACCGACAGACTTTTGTACTCTCCAGTTTATAAATGTGAACGATAAGCTTTCGGCGATTGAATTAATCTAAACGGAGTGCTTTTTTTTTACCCGGAGGCAAAGAGTAACGCCACATCGTTGGTTTCAATAGGGCCACGTCCTTCTCCTTTCACTTCTGCCTCGGGAGGACTGATGATGTCGACTTATTTGAGGCTGATATTTTTCTCAGGCTAACCGCTCTGCCCTCAGCTTCTTTGAGAGCGGCTATTTGATTTTGATGCTCTCTCTCTCTAGGCCCCGCTCAAATGTGCAGAGTGATCTTTGAGAGTGTGGACTATGAGATCCTATCTGCTGAGGCCACGTCCATGTCACTGCATTCTTCTTCCTTCTCCATTATTTCAGGCCATCCACCAATCAAAAACCTTCCTTCTGTTTAATTGCATGAAGGTCAACGACAATGATGTGACAACTTATTAGAAACCGCAACTGATGCCGTTGATTTCATAGCAGTCTTTTCCTCGGCACTTGGTTTCCAGGCAATTACCAAGCGTGCTATTTATTAATTTCATGGTTCACGGAGCATCAGACACTATAAATAGGTGAGGATGGTTGTGAAATCCCTCACAATCTTAGTGGCTGCTACTGATTTTTATTTTTTATTTTTGCAAAGATCCTCACGCCCCTCAATAAACAGTCCTCCTTTTAGTGTTGCTGTATGGAATATCTTGTGTGTACGTGTTTGCTTGTATACAGCGGCCTCAAGAAATATTCAAACACTTATGTCACACTTAAAGTGCCCCTATTATGGATTTTTGAAAATTACCTTTCATGCAGTAACACAGCTCTAAGTGAATGAAAACATCCTGCAAAGATTTAAATCTGAAAGTGCACCATGTATAAAGTTATTGTCTCTCAAAAGAAAGAGTCGGCTCTGAATCATTGAAACGAGTCGTTTTTAAAACAAATCCCAAGCCATTTCATGTTGAAGTCAACATGAAACATTAGCACATTGACCGTCCACTTGTTTGTCTTTTCGCATTGGTCTGAATGAAAATGCAAATTCATTCTTTGCCACTAGGTGCCACTTTTAGAGCAGCAATAATAGCGGTTTCCCCTGTAATGTACACAAAGCAGCACTGAGCTCACAAATGCAGCTTTTATTATGAAATGGAAATGAAATCGACCAATCGGACCAATCACCGCAGATTAGCGTCATACAAAGGAGGGGTTTGGAAAAATGAATCAATGAGCAAATCGTTTGGGAGTCGTTGAGCAAATAAGGTAAAAATAAATGCATATTATAAGACAGTTAAAGTGTTTTTTGACCTTGCATGCATGTCAACCTGTTGTTGGGGACTCCCAAAGTCAAAATATGAATCTTTCATTATTCATAATAAGGGCACTTTAAAAATACCAGTGAAATTCATTGTAGTAACAAAATATCAAACTAATTAGCAAACAAAGCTTTTCTCAGAACCAAATTCAACCCTCTTATTTTTGTGTATTATTAGATGTATACAATTAAATGTGTAATCTATTTAGATTTTTTTTTTTTTTTTTTAAACAGGATTTTTGTTGTTTTAACAATTATTTGGAAATTTTATGAACATAAATAAATGTCTCTTGTCACCTACTTGGTTACATACAGTACATGACTGTTTAAAAGTTTGAAATAATTAAGATTTGTTAATCTCTTATGCTCACCAAGGCTGCATTTATTTGATTAAAATGCATTAAAAACAATAATATTGTAATATTTACAGAAATGTAATAATGTAATGTAATTTTTTTTAAAGTTTATTTTAACTTGTAATCTATACCTGTAATGGCAAAGCACCAAATCAACATATTAGAATGATTTCTGAAGGATCATATGACACTGAAGACTGGAGTAATGATCCTGAAAATTCATGCAAATCAGTCATTATAGACTGTAATAATATTTCACCATATTCCTTTTTTTTTTCTGTATTCCGTATTTAGTTTTTACTGTATTAGTTCATTAAATAAATGGTCAGCATAAGTGACTTTTCAAAAACATTACAAAATTTAGTTCTTCGAAACTTGTGTGTGTGTGTTTGTTTGTGTATATAGGACAGAATTTCTGAATGAATTACATTTTAAATTATATTTTCCTGAGAGAACACAGAGATGGAGACTTTTCAATATGAAGTCTTCAAAAAACACATGGCTCCGCACCTGGACCAGCAGGTGTTGCAGCCTTGTGTCCTATTATTGCTCTTTTATCTCTTGGAGAAATGTCATTGTGAAGTCAAGTTCTCCACATGATTGCCTACACTCGAGCAAAGCTTTTTTTTTTCTTATTCATTTTTTAGTTTTTCTGATGACATTCCAAAACCTAGATGGAGATGCCGCCTGTTTGTGCCAAAATGAGAGGGTGTTGCTTGAAACCATTTGCATAGTAATTAATTACACCTTGTCAAAAAATGAGTCAGCCATGTTTGAAAACAATCCAAATGAATTAGACTAATAAAGACAAAACCATCAGCCAAGAAGTAGTTCTGGGCCTAATTCTCTGCCTGGAGACAATCTGCTACTTCTGTTTTAAATTCCAATTACAACTGACAACTTTGTGGAGGCTACGGAATTATTTAAAAAAAGTGATATTTAATTATTTTGAGATAATAGAAATTAAGATGCCAAAATGAATTTTCTTGTAATAGATTTATTGTTTTCGGCAAAGATCTTCGAGAGTGTTATTTTGGTCTCCAGATTTTTTGAAACAAGGCTTTCAGTCTCTGCATAACCAATCGTTTAATTTTATTCACCTTGTTCACCATGGATCACCAGTATTTGTTGTATCAGGAAGCCAGAGAATGTATAACCCTGGAGTCAGCTGTCTATATAAGTCTGGCCATTTTAGGGTCCAGATTTAATAGGCCTCTGTGCATCGAGGTGTATTTGTTATTGGAGATGCTATACTTGTTATTGTGGATGCTGTGAGACTGAATAGTTGGCTGCGTTTATGGTCAGTGGACCCAATGAACTTTATGAGACCAGCTAGTCTTCTCTGGCCCCTGAAATATCTTGTTTGTTTATCTCCGGAGAGAATTTATTTTGCTGATTCATTGCTTTGCACTTCTGTGAGGGCTGAAAGGATTCGATTTTCTTCTTATTTATTTGCTTCATTTTTTCCTCGGTGTAGACCGGGGCTGTGTGGAGCTTCTGAAGAGGAAAACATCTCCTCCAGCTGAGGTCTCCTGTGAAATGAGATTAGGAGAGAAGACGATAACGGCATAGTTTATCTATGGGTCTTTAAACCGTTAGCCCCCAATATCTCAATGAGATCAGTGTTTCAACATTATGATTTTATAAATCAACGTAATAGCATTTCAAGGTATGGTCCACTCAGAATGAAAATTACAGTGAATAGCTACTGAATCTTTTTAAGGTTCAAAAAGGATGGAAAAGCACCATAAAACATCATAAAAGTGGTCAATGTGACTTGTGAAATATATTCCAGGCCACACTCAGTGATCCTGTTGCTATGCTAACAGCTCACTGAAGTCAAAAATTATCATTGACAACTAAAATTTCACAAAATATTACAAAGAAACCACAATTAACACATTGGATTGAATTTTGAAGTAGTTTCAAAGTTTGCAAATTTGAAAATGTATTACTTGATTTTTCTTTTTAATTTATTAAATTCACTAGCAATTTCAGAGTCTCTACACCAATCTCTACACTATTTTTTTTTTTTTTTTTAACAGTGCATAAGAAAGCTTTTGGTCTGTGAAGAACAGACCATAATTTAAGTTTGTTTGTTTATTTATTTACTCAGGATCAGAGTCACTGAGTTGAACTTGGGAAGCGGGTCATTCATGAACGAATCATTCCAACCAGTTTTGTAAACTGAATGAACTGTTTCATTAAAGATCTGATTGAAAAGAATGATTTGTTCATGAATCTGACATCACTCTTCTCTTGTAAACTCTCCTGAACAATCCAGGGAGAGGTAGGGTACACTGTTAAAAAAAAAAAAAAATCTGTAAAATTTACGGTAAAAAACTGGCAGCTGTAGAATTGTACCGTAAAAAAAATGTGGTAGCACTAAACACCATCACGGTTACACACATGAAACTGAAATAATGCAATAAATATTAATTTAACAACATTAGAGGAAACATACAACCCTAATGTACACAACTGATCAGAAAAATCAAACAAAGAAATTTCAACAAAAAACATCAACTTCCAAAAACTGTATTCTGTTGTAATATTTCATGTAATGTCCAATACAGTTTTTCACTTTATATAATAGGGAAACTTATCGTTAACCAATAAATTTTTTTACAATGTAGATAGCTAAATTTTCATTGAATAAGAAATACATTTATTTTGTTCCTCCAACAAAAAAGTCTTAGAGTTTAGTGCATTGGTTGTATAGATAAATATTATGACCATTTATAGTGTGTTTGCATCTTTTTGAAGCTTGAAAGCTCCAGTCCTGATTCATTGTAAGTGCATGGAAAAGAGTGACCAGCTCTATATATATAGAGGAATGGAATGTTGTGAGTCAGCAATGACATGATCTTCATTTTGGGTGAACTATCTCTTTGTTTGATGATCATAACTGTTCTTTACTCTTTTCACATTTTAGTCGCTTTTTCTCTGCATTGAAAGCTGCACACTCAGATCTGTGAGATGAGAGATGCTGTGCTGTGCATGAAAATGACAGTGCAGAGAAAACACTGCAGCTCATCTGCTGTGGATGATCTATTTCTACTAATCATAAAAGTTTATGACTTGAGACTCAGTTGATTTGATATGACCTGAAGTTCATTAAAGATGACATTGACTGCGCGTCTGTGTATGTGTGTGTGTGTGTGTGTGCGCGTGCGTGTGTGCGTGTGTGAGTGTCAGGCTTACGCTTCCAACGGGTACGTCACAGTCTTTGCACAGCCCTTTCTGACTGTTATTTAATGAAAGAAGGACTTACTGTAACTAATAAAGAATAAAGCAGACTAGATTCAGCAGTTATCATGCAAATAGAAATCCTCCTTTTCCCCAGGTAATCCTCTCAGGTCTGTGGAGCTGAGCTCGGAGATTGCTTGAGTGTCGCACTAAAATAGTGCCGCTGTCCTAATATGCCTCTGGAAACCAGTGATGCTATTGCACAGGGACACCAGAATGCCCACTTCACACTTCTCTGCTGTTTTTTATGAATCTGATGTGCAATCAAGCTGACGGACACCCCAGTGGTGCGACAGCTAATGGAGAGCCCTTTAAATCAAGAGAAAGAGGCTATTGCTCGCCACAGAGAGTGTCCTTACATCAGCTTCACCTGGGGATTACATTTGGGTCACATGATTGGCGCTCCTGTCCCTTGGATTTATTGTTTATTTTTTACAGGAAACATGAATACAATTAGTTCACTTCACAGATAGTATGATAGATAGAACTCTGTTGTGTGTGGTAGGCGACTAAACTGAAGATAGTTGCACTGTTTAGAGGTTAAACGGAAATGCAAATAATTATTTTATTTATTTGTGCGGCCAATAATTAGCTTATTTAAAATGTTATACTGTTTTGTCTAAATACATCGAAAACAAAACACTAAAATCAACTGGCTTAAAGGCAAAAGTGAATTTAGGCATTACAACATTATAATGTACAGTATGAAAAATATAATTACATTTTTAGATTTGCTAAATATTTTAATAGTGTTGTTTATTTTTAGTGTAGTAGTAATGTTATCTTTTATTAGTTATATTATTTTTTTAACATTAAAAACAGCAAGGGAGTGTTAGATGACATGTTATGTTAGATGACGTTATTTTTTAATTTATCTACTATTTATTGACTTAAATTAGCCTACACCACAGCATGAGCCATTTGCTGCTTGGTAATCCATTGTGGGTATTAGTGAGCTGGACGTTCTCATTTGATTGGACAAAAATTTGTCTAGTGAAAGATGGGTCATCAGGATTTTTTGGTCTGATTCTATTGGTTTCACCCATTTGGATTTAATAAGCCAGTCACATACAGTAGATGAACAGACAATGCCTCCCGTCACGTCTTTGGACTGTTGATTTAGAAATACAAGCAGTTTAGAAACTCTTGCATCTATGTATGGAGTAGCCGTTTATTCGTATCCCAGTTTTTTAAGGTGCTACTGCCTCCCTCGCTTGGACGTAACACCCCTGACATGGCTTATGTAACCGTAGTTATATAAAAATTCAGTGACAGTGAAAATCCTGGTGTTTTGTTACAGTGTGTAAGCTGACAAGATCGGATCCTGCCTTTGATCTCGTTCCCTTTGAAAAGTAAGTTATCTAACGCGGGTCACCTTGCATCATTTGCTATAAACCCAGAGGATAGCTATATTTTAATGTAACAGGTAAACCCATTTTACACAGCCTGTTATGTGTTACTGCAGATGGCTAGAGAAATTTTATGATCAGATTCTCTCTTCCTGATGTTTATAATTGAGGTTTTGTAGGCAAACATCAAAAGCGGCAAGTCCTCAGTGAAAAATAAAGAAAAGAGTGGATGGCTTGATTTTCATTCCAAATGACCGCTTACCCCTTCCCTGACCTTCAACCGGAAGAAAGCTCATGAGTTCAGTCTAGCCGAGATGGGATACTAAATACCCACAAACAAACTTTATAGGCTCTGCATGTCTCTGCGTAGGTTTGTATTCATGGCGTCTGGAGAAGAGAACTCCGGTTCATGTCCTTGAGGGCAATAGTCCAGCTGTCTTATGAGGCTCCATTCACTCAGCTCTGCCATTATACGTGACTAACTGCGTTAGCTTGGTAATTAGTCAGTGTGATTGAGAGGGAAGGAAGGGGCCTTTTCCCGCTGCGAAAAATCTTAGCATCCCCTTTGGGTTGTTAACTGAGAAGGTAGGATGCTCAATTTCATCATTATTCCCTCCCACCACTGCTACGTCCATTATTCTGACAGGTATATCACTGCTTTTTGTTTTCTGTTTGCTAAAGAGAGAGAGAAAAACATCTGCTTTTTACATTCAGATGAAGGTTTCAAATGTCTTCGGTGGGCTATTTTGATAATTGAATAATTGATGTAATTGATATGGGTCCTCGTGAATTTGAGCTCTACTGTTGTCCTCGTTTAAGCTTGCAATTAAGTGTGATTTGCTGAATTAGAAAATTAGCTTTTTATATTAAATGGTCTCTGTGGTTTTCTCTTTCTCAAAAGAGATCTGGTTTTATGTGACCGTACCAGACTTTTCAAAGCATTTGTTTGCTTCTCTTTTTTAGATTTGGTTGAAAATGTGTTTATTGAAAAACATTTAAAATGAAGTTCTACATTCCCATTTGAAAGACCGCAGGCAGGTTTTAATAAAACTCCTTTTGTTTTAGAGTTTGAAGATGCACAAATAAACATGAATAAACATTTGATTTAAAGCCCAGAGCTAATCTGTGTTTTATTCTGCATATGGCTTCTCAACTACTTCAGCCAAGGATGGCCAGATTGCTGAATGTCCCCAAAGCTTCCATTCATATAAACATCTTTAAAGGCTAACTCTGCCTCTTTATATATATATAAAAAAAAATCCTATTTGGGTAAGTCTTGGCTATCTTTTCTGATGCATTGGTGCACATCTCTTTCAAAATCATGAGCCGACTAGATTTATCTGCAATGATACGATACATGAATTATACACTATTCAAAATCTTAACACTTCTGTAACTTGAAGAATTGTGGACAACATGGAACTATTTTCATTTCTGAGTAGTTTTGTAATTTGTCCATTAATCCCAGCAGTGAGACGTCTATTAAAAACCTAAATCTTTTATTGAATGTGTAAAATGTCAGGTTAAATACCAAAAGTCATCAGCATACGTACATTTCAAGAGTTTATTAGTTATTTCAGCCAGCTGTTAAGCTTTATGTTAAGGTGCATTCTCATTTACCATTGTTCAGTAAATTTTCATGGGCAAGTAAGTTAAATGAAAATCTGGAATCTTGTGTGATGGAAAAAAATTCCAACAGGTTCAAGTTGGTCATGTGAATTCACCGTATTGACCAACAGAAAGCCACTTAGTTTGAAAGTGACTTCTATGTGAGCTATGCTTCATATATATCACTAGTTATTGACAACAGAAAAGCGCTAAACTATGTGAACTCATCCAAGACTTGTATTTACTAAGGTTGTAGGTGCAGTGCATTTGCAGAAGGTTTAAAAGCAGCAGTTTTTTAGCATGAAATCAGGATATACCAGACAGATTAGTGTATTACTGTCTTTAACAACCATTGCAATGAGTTAAAGGGAATATTTGATAGAGTGGGGTAAAATTGCATTATATTTCTGCATTTAAAGAACTATATCTTCATTACAATAAGCTGTTCATTGTCATTTTTAGTGAATGATTCAGAAAATCTCACAATGGCTTAGTCTTTCTATCTGCTTCAGCACAGGGTTTGGAGCAGGGATTCCTAGAGCTTAATGTCCCCAATGTACATGTTCTCTAATACCAAGACATTTCTACGAAAGACATTTATGTCCATCCACTGTTAGCGCTCAGAAATGAAACTAGTTATCCTGAACCCGTAGGCGGCCTTATGGTAAAGTATGAATGTAGCTTCCAATCTGATGCTATGATGAACTAGAAATGTGTGCTGAGAGAAAGACAAATATAACAAGATATTAAAAAAGAAAAAAATATATATCAGTAGAGCTGTGGATACCGCAGGGGAGCACAGAGAGTGACTTTACTGGATTACACTTTCAAAGAAATCTTTTGCGAATATGAAACGTCTATTAATAGAATCTGTGATCATGAAGTGAATATCACTGCGACGCTTATTACCTTATGACTGCCTATTTAATCTTCTCATCTGAGGAGGATAATTAAAGATTTACCTACTACATATGAACGTAATTCTCTGCACAATTAAATGCATTCATTTTATACAAGGTTAGAATGATTAGCCAGTCAACTAGTTTGAAATATGTCTGCAGGGCAGAAGTCTTCGTATTTCATAGAAAATATTAAATGAATATCCCTGAGCCAAGGTTCCTACAGGGCTTGTGTTTTGACCAGTCTGTATGACAGGCTAATTTATAATACTGTGGTGGAAAAGTGAATTATTTGAAATCTTGTAAATTTTGGCAGGTCATGCCCTTCCTTTGATCCCTGTGATCAAATTGAATTTGCCCCTGTATAAAAAGAAGACCTTGCGTTTTGAATGTGCTATTCGTTTTACGCCCGCTGCCTTGTGATAGACACAGTTGGATGCATGCACAACTGGCTTCTCAACCTTGTAAAAAAAAAAAACGGATAATCGAGTACAGGTAGTTTTGAATAACATTTCACCTGACATCTCATCTTCTCTGCCAATTAAATCTGGTAGGTGAAGTTTTAAAAACAATTATCTCCAGAGATGCGATCGTCCTTCACGACCGTTTCATTGAACAGAATGGTATAGATTGCAAAGCAATTGTGTGTAGAAGTGAATGTTTTATTGCATACGTCTGACGTGAAACTTGTAATATATTAACATTTAAATTGTCCCTATAGTGCACTTGGAAATAAGGTCATTGGGGTTACTGATGCATTGAATCTAGTTAGTAACCTTGTTGCCTAGTTTTTAGCAACACTGAAAACTGAACCGAAATGGTTTCCACCGTTTATTTATTCAAAGCGGCGCAAGCTTGTTTATTCCAGACCAAAGAGTTTGTGTTTATGGTCTAGAGATCCCATAAATTCAGTGCCCTTGCAAGGTGAATGAAGTCCCTCTGGAGTTCTTTGACCTGTTAAGGCCTTTATTTTGCCC
>JAFVLL020017210.1:0-5000 GCA_021397915.2 Tor tambroides
CACACACACACACACACACACACACACAGACTATTTTTATTTATTTTATTGCATATATTGCATTATTTGCATTTTTTAAATGTTAAAAAAATATACATTTTATTGCATATTTTGCATTATTTTCATGTTTTAAATGTTTAAAAACATAGTATTTTATTGCAAATCACATCACGTTCATTTTTTAAATGATAAATGCACACTACATATTTTATTACACATTTTGCATTATTTAAATTTTTGAAATGTTAAACAAACACTATATATTTTAATTGCACATTTTGCATTATTTTTATTTTTTACATTTTAAATAACCACAATGTTTTATTGCACATTTTGCATTATTTTAAATATTAAATAAACACTACATATGTTATTGAAACATTTTGCATTATTCTCCTTTTGTTAAAGTTTTTCACTTTTTATATAATATTTATACATTTATATAGCATAAACATATTTAAATACTTTTCTTTTTTAATTTGTCCTGTTCCCTAAAAATAAATTTTGCGATTTTTTTGTTTTAATTTTCTTTGAAGCTTGCTGAAATATCATACATGCACAAAAACATGGTAATACCCTGGCACATTTTTAATTACTTCATTTAATATTTTTAATTAATATTCAACACAATTGTCGTTGTTTATTTTTGTGGACAATAAGATGACCGCGATTTAGCGTCACAGCAGCAGTGATGTATGACTAACCTTATAATAATCAAACAATAGCACGGTATTTTCATCAGAAATCATCACTGTACCACGGTACGCTTTTGTAGGTGACAACACGTGACTCAAACATGTTATTCGAACCTGTATCATTCTATATCACTCGCCAAATCATAAACATATGATAGTTTCTGAAGCTGCGGCAGCTAGTGTTGGTTAGCATTCGCTAGCGTTACTGCAGCGATTTCATGACAAAAACAGCATTATTATCGGACAAAACACCTCTGACGAGAGCAGCAAAGAAATCTAAACACAATTCAAAGCAAGCATGCGTTTGTCATCGCGCTGTTGAGAATAAATACCTGCGTATTTCTCAGCGATCACTAGGCGACTCTTTAAACCCAAACAAACGCGACTCACAGGAACAGCGATCTGTCCTCTGATTGGCTCGCGAGCGCAGCGCAGCGACAGCTGATTGGCTCGCTCAACAGCTCCGTGCGTAGCGATTGGTTGGTTTGATTCCAAGGACGTAGTAACAGGAAAAGACGTGAAAATCATAAAACAAAATTGACTTATTTCAATGCTCGTCGAGTTTCTACGATTTTATATTTTTGGAATTTATTGCAAAATTAGATTATTCACATGTTTTAATACTGAGATTCAAGATTCTATGTATATATTTTTAAATATATAATTCAGTGCGAGTTGCTTGCTTGCTTTTCATATTTCCATGTAATTCCTTCATAATTCGCGGATTGAAAATATCTGGAGGATGCGGGCATCGATCCCGCTACCTCTCGCATGCTAAGCGAGCGCTCTACCATCTGAGCTAATCCCCCTACACGGGCAGCACACTGCATACTGCACTACGTACTACACACTCACTCTAGTATCAGCGCTCGAGAAATTAACTATTTATGATGTATATATTTATTCCACTAAGTAAATACTTAAATTAGCTTCTAAGTCAAGATTTCCTTACATCAATATTAAAACCAGTTTGGACCGGAATATGAATATTTTCAATAGGCAAAGTTGGTCAGAAACTGTGAAATACTGGTTAGGCTGGATAATGTTGCATGGAAGTGTCCAGGACCGGAATCGTTGACCAGTTAAACCAGTTCATCTGGTCTGGTTTCATGTGTTCATACCGTTATCTTGAGCAGATGAAGTAATAGCCTATTTTTAAGGCGTATCTATAACGGTACTTCAATTGAGTTATATTTATATTTCTGTCAGCTTTCACTTTTACTCCACTACATTTCCTAATTAAAATGTATGATTTTACTCCGATACATTTCCCCGAAAAATTCGTTATTTGCTATAAAATAAAGTCAGAAGAACACAGACTGCAAGAAAGCAGGTTTGACGAATCAGCGGTTCAGTTAATCACACAAAGAGAGCAGTTTTTTTTCGAGATATCGGCATGATAACAAATGTAATAATCATTTTATACACATTTAATAAAGTTAGCATTAAGTGACTTACATTTTAGACACACTATCGCCTGTTTTTGCTAAATTTTGCCAACGAAAATAGTTCCAAAATAGCGTCTTTGATCAATGGGTGGTGTTTACTCTTTGAATGAATCAGCTTTTAGAACGAATCGGTTGAATAAATGATTCAGTGATTCACTCATTAAAGGTGCTGTTTGACTCTACCAAAGCATAAAAACACCATAATTTGTTTGCAGATATTTAAGAAACATGCTAAGGTAACATACTTGTTTATCTGAAAAACAATTCTACAGTCAGTTATTCTCCTTTGAAAATGCTTCGTTTCTGAATGAATCAGCCGTTTGAATGAATCGGTTGAATCTCAATGACTCACTCATTAACAGTCACTTGCTGCCACCTACTGGCTGTTTTAATTTCTGTTGTTGATCAGTTAGTACACTGTAAAAACAAATAATAATAAAAATTCTAGATAAATGGAAAAGGTACTAGTAATTTTTCAGGACATTATGTGTTATCCATTATCTGTTGTAACCCTGTAACCTGAAAACACAAAATACAATGCGTAATTTAAAATGCAGGTAAAAAAAAACATGAAAAATCAATATAGAAAATTCCTTCACATTAACATGGTAGATTGTGCCCTACTTTTACAGACTTTTCTTAGAGAGTAGCACACTAACTACTAATAAACTGCTTAAAACTATAACTGTTCAGAATGTGTAGTTTTACTGGTTTACTAGCTAATAAAAAAAACAACTTAAATTGTAATTGTTCAAAAATGTGTAAGTGTTCAATAATTCAAAGTTGTATTTAAAAATACATTTAAATTTTAATATTATATTACGTTATATTATTTCACAAACAAATCTAAATTAACATATATAAAATATATTTTTGCTGAGATTTGATGCAGTTTTGCATCGTAATTACGCAATGACGTCATCGCACAATGACCTCGCAATGTCATTTAGCAACTTTTAGCAACAAAACAACCTTCCTTTAGCAACTTCCCCTGAAAATTAGTTGGCAACACTGGACTTCAGCTTCTACCCAGGTCATTTTCTGGTAAGATATCTGTACTTTTTCTTAAGTGTTACTTTTAGGTACTTTATGCACTGATCTTGAGCTTCTTTGTGCGACTGAATCGAACTTCGCACGTTAAACACGCTACTTACGAAAAAAAGCTTGCCTCCTTCGAGCCGGATTCGAACCAGCGACCTAAGGATTCCAGTGTGTTTACCGCTACAGTCCTCCGCTCTACCAACTGAGCTATCGAAGGGGATGGAACTCTATTCAAATAACATTAGTTATGAATGTACAGCAGGAGCAGTCTCTCACATCGAAATCCAGCCACATATTTGTTTAGAGCTGTTCTGGACTGTTTTAAACTCTACTTGATCTGCAGATTTCTCTCCTGATTCAGACCACAACACTTTTTCAGCATTATTATGCATTATGGACTCGGATTTTAGTTAAAAACGTCTTGATGATGGATTTGTTTCACAGCTTGTGGATATATGTGTTTTAAACACAGGGCTTTGGGTTTCATTACACAATGAATATTAAAAGAAAAGAAAAGAAAAAAAATCACAGAAGCAGCGAGCAGGACTGAACAGCATTGGTTTATTTATAAATCATTTACAAAGTAACAAATCAGCTCATCTTACAGGACACACGCCTGCTTCAAACGATACATTGTATTTCAACAACGCGGTTTCCATAGCAACCCTTGTCGTTCAGTCGATGACAGACAGTGAATCATCCATCGCTCAGTCACATTAATAATGTTCAGTGTTCAAGTACAGAGCTCAGCCAGCAGCAGTAGTCATTACAGATCCACACAGAGCTGAAGAACACCATGAAAAACATCTGCATAAAAGACAACTGTCAGTACAACAGATATAAAATCATGCAAACTGACAGAATAAAGCAAAAAAAAAAAAAAAAGAAGAGGGAATCCGTGGTGCAGAAGGGTGTGTTCGCATCACGCTCGCGACAGCAGCTCCTGCGCTCGGCTCTTGGCGGCAGACGTGGCGTCCTGCAGGTAAATCCAGGTGCTGTTGGTGAAGGATCTCAGGTGCTTCTGTAAGCAGTGGAGAGACACCTCGCCGCTACACACACACAAAACATCAACTCATTTCACATGCAGCGCCATCAGCCAATCACAACACAGCTTATTTGCATAGAGAGGTTCTAAACTGCTGCTGCATACTATCCGTCCTGAATAGTGTTTGAAAACAGAATTAGTATAGTATGTTGAAAAGAGTATGCCAAAGATGGTCTACTACTACTAGTGCAGATCGATATTGCCCACAACACATTGCACTGTGAACCAGGATTCGATTAGAACTACAAACACACACAAAATAATTGTTTAAAAACTACAATCATGGCGGTTATGCGAGGATAGGGGTTTGAGTGATAAACAATCAATGTCTAAGCTGATTCAAAAATATTTAATGTTATGTGCATTATATTTCATGAACTTTTATAATGATACCTTTAGTCATTAACTTTTAACTCTTTCCCCGCCAAACACCTTATTTCCCAGGTTTGTGTGTTCTCTCTGTTATACTCTAGGGGGCGCTATCACGCATCTCCTGAATGAGTCTAGAATCACTCGATCAAAAACACAGACCAGGAAGACACAGAAACCAGATATCTCATATGTAGCATATGCATATGAAAAATAATGCGATCATCAACACTAACCACATATAAATGAAAGCTGACTAATGTTTCAGAGTGAATGTGGATCCAGGAAGTGTTAAAGGCCTGTGAAGCTTTGAGATACTGATGAAGACATCTACTGCAGCTTTGCTTTGATAATATAACTGAATATGATCCAGATGTAGTATTTGATAAAAATTAGATTTTC
>JAFVLL020017210.1:10000-40000 GCA_021397915.2 Tor tambroides
TTTGGGCATGTAAGCAAAGTCCAGCAGCGGGAAGAACTCCTTCGGCCCTATGATCCCAAAACCTTTGGTCAGGTTGGCATGAAGCCTGAAACACAGACACAAATTACCTGAGCTTCAGTTCAGACTGTCCAGAACTCAAAGTTATAACTCTAGTGAAGACTCACGTGAGGAGGCGCTCCAGATAAGCGATAGCATACGCAGACAGTGCCTTCATCCCGAGAACAGGAAGCATGATCCCCAACCAAACTACAGGACAAAATACACCATCAAAAACCACAGGACTGCTGCGTCCGTAAGCCATTCCAGATGTTATAAAGTTCATGTTAAATCCCAAAGAGAGCTTGCAGAAGTGCAGTTCCACACATCAGCAGTTATTTCTCAATGATTTCTCAAGCTCTCGCTGGTCTTTGCCCTGCTTTCGGTGGCGCTCACCTCTGATGCCCTGGCTGAGGTCGTAGAATCCCGCCTGTCCCAGAGCCCACATGATGGTCAGACACTTGACCGGCCGGTTCTGATGGGAGCGCAGCAGCTCCAGGTGCTGTGGAGGGGTCAGAGGTCACACAGGGGTATTATAGAGACAGAGCGACACGCGTCATAATCTGAAAATCATGCCCACTGGGGGGAAACCAATCCAGCGCTCTCCATTGACTCTGTATTGCGGAAAGCTGCCTCCTTGTCATTTCTGACTTATAACAAAAATCACAACAATGTCTAAAAGCTACAATATTATATTTGTATTAATTCAATTGTTTAGACATCCTTTTGGAGTATTAATTGAATTAATTCTATAAATATTAACATTTAGGCAAAAAAGAAAGAAACATTTGGAAATAAAATTTATTTCAGCTAGTTTCCAAGCCAACATTTCTCATTTTTGTTGAGTTTAACTTACTAAAATAACTAAAACCAAAATAAAAAGTATACAGACAAAAAAATAAAACCAATAAAAATGACAAAAACAAAGCAAAATCACTAAAACTTTAAAGCAAAGTTCAAATGAAAACAAAGTATACAAATAAAATCTTATTCAAAATAATGCCAAAAACTACACTAGTATATGTAACCTTGGAGCACAAAACCAGTCATAAGGTAATTTTTTTTAAATTGAGGTTTATGCATCATCTGAAAGCTGAATAAATAATCTTTCCATTGATGTATGGTTTGTTAGGATAGGATAATATCTGAAAATCTGGAATCTGAGGGTGCAAAAAAATCTAAATATTGAGAAAATCTCCTTTAAAGTTGTTCAAATGAAGTTCTTAGCAATGCATATTACTAATCAAAAATGAAGTTTTGATATATTTACGGTAGGAAATTTACAAAATATCTTCATGGAACATGATCGTTACTTAATATCCTAATGATTTTTGGCATAAAAGAAAAATGGATAATCTTCACCCATGCTTTGCTTTTGTGCTCCAGTGTCACATATAGAGGGGTCAGAGGTCACTAAGGCTGCATGAGTGTGATGAGAGCATGTGCCCAGCGTTAGTGGCCCGGCTGGAGGAGTGTGACTCACGTCAGCGAGGTTCAGCGTGACGATCTGGGGCTTGTCCTGCATGAGCGCCTGGATGCACATCCTGTAGCCATGCAGAGATTCACCTGCCGGAGCAGCAGAGAGCAGAGCTCATCACTCACAGCTCGGAGCGGAGCATCATGAACACAACGGCCGTATCGGGACTCACCGGGCTGCCGGTCCTGCTCTCGCAGCATCGTAAACACGCAGTGGTCGAAGAACTCGGGCAGCGCGTCTGAACATTTGCCCAGCAGGTTTCTGATTACGGCCCTCAGCTCCTTACCTGCGAGGCAGTATGGGTAATCTAGACACACAAGCACAGATTAGATTCTGATATTATGACTCGTAAAACACAAAACAAGATATGAACATATGCTCAACAGCTAGACCTGCAAAAATTCATATATGTAACAAATATTACAATTGTGATTTTATTTGTGTAACATGTATAAAAATTTACTAAAAGTATTCTAAAGTATCGATTATTAAAATATTGCCAATTATTATAATGCAATTTTTTTTGCCAAAAAAATGAAACAAATTCACCACATTTAATTTGATTAAATTTAAAAAAAAAATGTAAAAGATTAAATTTTGTTTTATGCATTCATTTGATTTCCACTATGTTTGATAAAATGATTTATTTTTATTCCACTTGCAATATGATTTTTGCTTTCAATTTTTTGCCATAAAATTAAATGAACTGCTTAAATGTGATTTGATAATATTTCAAAAGATTAATTAAATGAAAACCAATGAAAACTAGCTTTCGGGCTAATTTGGGTACATTTACGTTCATGAATGTTGATTAATGTACACTGTCCCTTTTTTGTGAAAATAATAAATAAATATTATATGCATTTGATCACCACCATTTTTGATACATTTATACTAAATCAAAAGGGACAAAATCCAGACAACAGAGAACATCTGAAAACAGAATTCACAGGGCCCTTTTACTGTTAATATTTTAATAAATTATTGAATTAAACTCTCCATTAATTCAGTTACTTAGACATCATTGTGGATTATTAAAATGTAATTAAACCATTAAAAAAACATGACTTTTGGGGGGGGGGGGGGGGGGGGGGGGGGGAAAGAAAACCATTTTTTTGGAAAAAAAAGAAAAGATTTCATTAGGGTCCTATAAATATTAGAATTTAGGTAAATAAATAAACTGAAGACTCTGAAGCATGCAGCACAACACACTACATATTTAATTCATTAAATCTCTGATTTTTCATAATTGCACAAACTCATCTGGTGATTTTGATCTAGATTGACACACACACACACACACAGAGACACACACACTCACACACACACACACAGACATACACACACACTCAGACATACACACACACACTCAGACATACACACACACAGACATACACACACACACACACACACAGAGACACACACACACAGAGACACACACTCACAGAGACACACACTCACAGAGACACACACACACACAGAGACACACACACACAGAGACACACACTCACAGAGACACACACTCACACACAGAGACACACACACACACACAGAGACACACACACACACACAGAGACACACACACACAGAGACACACACACACAGAGACACACACACACAGAGACAATCAGACATACACAGACACACACAGACAGACAGACACAGACACACACAAGGACACACACACATAGAGACACACAGACACTCACACACAATCAGACACACACACAGACACACACACACACACAGACACATACTGACCGTGAGCGTAGCTGCTGAGCGTCGGCTCCGTGTCCGGTGCTGGAAGCTTGTAGTTCAGGTATCCGGCGAGATCCTTCACCCAGACGGACGGATTCTCAGGAAACAAGCTCTGACTTTTCTCCAGCTGCTGCTTCAGCTCCAGAACATCCAGCTGAGAGACACACACGTCAAATCTACAACATCTGCAGTCAACATGCATTCATCAGCGGATGCTGTCGATTTGTGTGTGTGTGTGTGTGTGTGTGTGTGTACTCACGGCTCTGACGGCCTCCTCCAGTGTTTTGTAGCGTGTGGGTTTGCTGCTGCCGTTGGTCGGGGGTTTTTTGGTCTGTTTCCCTGCGTTGGGTTTCTTCTGCTGGGCTTCGACTGGAGGAGGAACCTGCTCCTTGTTCTGCTTCTTCCCCATCTTCTCAAAGCCGTCAAATATGGTCTCAGACATCACATCTGCAAACACACAGAGCACAGAATGAGACAGAAGAGCGTCTGCGCTCCAGTCCTGATGACCCACGCCACACATTTCACAACTACACCCTCTCAGACGCCCACAACTCACTACAGGGGTTTAAAAAAACAACATTTTTTTTTATTTTAAATTAGTTATTTTTAAGATCATTTTAAATGAATACATTTAAAATAAAGCGAAAAGGTGAAAATTTATTTTAGAATCCTTAAGAATTTTCTATGGGTTTTATAAAAATCTGTTCAAATTATCATAGCATGTGTTAACTAAAATTAATGACTATTAATGCTACTGTTTGAAGGTCCCTTTGGACGTGACTGAGCGCACAGGAAACCACCTCTGCAGCGCACGAGGACCGAACGGCTTAAAAAGACATGCAAATAAATAATACATCTGCATGACGATGCAACAATGACCTGATTAGGCAAGTGATAATTCTGTCAGCTGTACCGAAACGCAAGCGAAAGACGTGTATGGCAGCGTGCAGCAGCTGTTTAGTGCAGACGAGATGCTCTGATGCGAAGCCGTTTTAAGATGGAGTCTAAGAGAGAAGACGCGGTTCAGCTGTTTTCAAATGACTGATTTGATCTGATGGTTTGTGTGGATTTATTCACTCATCAAACTTACATGCTATAGGCTATTGAATAAATGTGTGAATACCCATCATTTTAAAGTCGAAAGCTGCGGGAATGAGTAAATCTATGAGATCTAACCTATGTGCAACCCCACACCAAAATTCAGGACCTGATTAAACAATTATATTACACAGAGATTTGTGAAACAGATTTACAGGACTTCTAGTTAATTTATTTTTCCAAAACTTTTCCAGGCCTGGAAATTGCTGTTTTAAAATTCCATGACTGTTTTAGGTTTTTCATGACCATACGAACCCTGCTATATATAATATATGTATATAATTTTTAATTTAGTTAAATTTTATTTATTTTGTTGTTTGTTTATTTTTATTAAAGTATATCTATTCAGTGTTCAGTATTCAGTGATTGTCTCCCTTTTAAATAATGTGGATATTGATCATGGTCCTGTATTGACAGATTTTATTGATTGGTGTAATTTGTCCTTTTTGGACATTAATGTACTTAAAACTAAAGAGATGATTATAGATTTTAGGAAGAATCCTATGGTCATCTCTCCTGTGGTTATTAATGATCACGTTGTTGAGGTTGTACATCAATTTAAATACCTTGGTACTGTAATAGATGAAAAGTTGGCCTTTGAGACTCATGTGGATGCTGTGTGTAAGAAAGCCCACCAGCGTATGTTCTATCTGCGAAAGCTTTGTAGCTTTAAAGTGGACAGTACTTTTATGAAGATGTTTTACTTTTGTTGTATTGAATCTGTTATTACTTTCTCATTTGTGTGTTGGTATGGGTCACTTAATGTTAAAAACAGAAACAGACTGCAAGGTATTGTTAAAGTGTGTGGTAAGATTGTTGGCACCACTTTAAATGAGTTGAACGACTTGTATAAGGCCAGGACTTTGAAGAAGGCTGAGTTAATTATGAATGATCCCAGCCATCCCTTGCAGAATGTTTTTAAGTTGCTTCCTTCTACTCGCAGATATTATTTGCCTTTATGTAGGACCAATAGATTTAAAAATTCTTTTATACCAGCTGCCATCGGTTTCTTAAATTACAAATGATCTTATGTATATTATTAATGGAAGTCATTGTTTTTGTTTGCGTGTTGTGGTGCTTGTCATTGTTTCATATGGTTTACTGCTGGCTGTGAAACAAATTGCCCTTCGGGGATAATAAATTTGACTAAGACTAAGACTATAGTTTTTTTATTCATTTTATTTTAGTTTTAATTTTAATTAATTTAGTCAACTTAAGCTAACTGAAAATAATAAATGTAGCTTTGAAAACTAGCTGAAATAAAATCATTTTTTCTTTTATATTTTAATGTTTATTTTATTTAAAATAAAAATGTTTTTTTATGGTTTATATATGTGTGTATATATTAGTGCTGTCAAACGATTAATCACATCCAAAATAAAAGATTTGTTTTTTATAATATATGCGTGTGTGTTGTGTATATTTATTATGTATATATAAATACAAATACATGCATGTAATTTAAGAAAAATATATTGTTTATATATTAAATATATAAGAATATAAATATATATGCATGTAAATATTTTCTAAATATATACTGTAATAAATATACACAGTACACATATATGTAAACAAAATTTTTTATTTTGAATGTGATTAATCGTTTGACAGCACTACTATATTATATATAGTACATATAACATCTTTTTTGTTGTTGTTGCTTTTTGTTGTTTTTATATTACACACATAAAATATTTAAAAATAAATAAATAAAATGAATACAAAGATCTAAACGTACCTGAATTAAAGCATTTCACGGAAGCAGCATAAATACTGAACACAACAGAATATTTTCTGCAGTTTTGGGTGTGGATGATCTGATTGTGTTTGGTTTTGAATCTTCGCTCAGATTGATCAGAACAGTTTAACTGTCAGAAACACGAACACAAACAGCGAATAAAGCAGTACCACGACTCACTGACACTCAGAGGTTTGGTGGTACCATGGTAAAGTGATGTAACAGCACGGTACTTTGACAGATAACTAATATATATCAGGTATTAAACACGACAAATGCTATTAGCATATTGTTTCTCGGCTAATGTGTAGAAACCGCGCTTCTGATCGAACAACGAGCAGTTTCGCTGTGTGTGTGTAGAGAGAGAGAGAGAGTGTGTGTGTGTGTGTGTGTGTGTGTGTGTGTGTGTGTGTGTGATTTGTTGTTTTTCTCACGGTTGCTGTCAGTGTTGGCCTCACTCAGCGCTTTCCTGCTGGATTTCTTCTCCTGAGTTTTTCCTCCGGAGTTCTGTTTCTTCCCTTTCTTCACCACCTCCCATTTACCCACACCGGAGGCCATAATCTCGGTCTAAAACAAATAACTGATAATTAATAACCGACGGTGTTGATCGGATCAAACCAACCGTTCTTTTGCCACGTCTGTTTGCGGCGAGCGGAACTACTTCCTATTCCAGAGCGACCACTCTCTGCGCGCTTCCGGTCAGAGCGGAAGCAGTCCCGGCTAAATGTACTACTAGTGCGGTCTGTTTTGTGTATTATTCCATTAAAACTTACTAAACGTAAATGTCATGTAGTATTTATTATATAATCGCTATATCGAGGTCTGGAAATGCGTTGTTTGTTAAAGTAATAATCTTGATACTCCAGTAAACCCGCTAGGCTAGCAAACCCGTCTGACCAATCGGAAGCGCCGCTGATTAGCACGTGACTCTCAACGGCTCTGGGACAGGAAAGAGCAGAAGAGCGGATGCGCTGTTGTTGTTGTTGTTCTTTGTTAGTGACGTCACTCCTGCGAATGTATTCTTTTGAATACGAGATGTTTTAATATTTATACTTGTAATAAAACTTTAAAAAAAAAAATGAGATGGTGAAAAGCTAATAATTAACGAAATCAAAAATGTAAAATTATAATAAACTATCACACTAGAAATGAATCATAAAATTGTAATATAAAAATAGTTACAGTTTTAAAATAAACGCAACTAAAATAAACACGCATTAAAAATTAAATCACGAAAATGTGAAATTCAAATAATTTTAAAATAAAAACTAAAAGCATGTTAAAAATTACATCATAATAATGTAAAGTAAAATAATTTAAAAATAAAAACAACCAAAATGAAACACTAGAAATCATAAAAAATAGAATGTTAATTTAAATCGTTTAAAAATAAACAATTAAAATAGAACACTTACTAAAAATAAAAGCATATGCATGTAAAATTACAATAAATATATTTAAAAATAAAAACAAATTAAGTACTTACTAAAAATTTATCATGAAAATGTAAAGTGAACAAAAAAAAAACAACTAAAATTGTGTGGAAACTCACAATGACAAGGTATTCCATCTAAATTTAATCTTCATGTATGAAAATGCAAATAATAAATTTTGTACAAGAGACCATATTTTTATCTATTTTATTTGACTATATTTTTTACTTGTATGACTCATATGAGTTTTATATATATATATATATATATATACACACAGTATGCACACACACACAACAAATCTCAAATCCATCACTGTGACCCTTTAAAACATCATTACATGTGATATGTTTATATATTATATCATTTATTAGTGTCTGATGTCTGTATAATGTGAATAAACCAGCAAACACACATCCTTCATTCCCCGCACACATTTTTATTTTACATAGTAAAACTCCAAATGGATGCATGTTTGCAAAGGGTTAATGACACAGGCCTGTCAATCAAAGCCCACCTGTCAATCAAATAAAAAAGAATGAAATGTTAAATTGAAATATAGCAGCTAGAAAACTCTGTTTCGTATCATTAACCGCTAGTAATGGCCGAGTCTCTTTTCTTCTTCAGATGAGTTTATATTAGAATTTTTCATTCAATGTTAGCTGTTTGTCTTCATGCCGTTTGACGGTTTGCTTCATAAATAAATAAAACTCTCAATAATGATTAAACACACACAAACTCTCTAAAGTCAGCATGACGGCTGGATCCTAACACGTGTTTCTGGTCTGACAGTGAATGAATGGAGATCAGGGACACGGAGTAAGAAAGTAAACAGGCTTCATGTTGATTTAACCTGTGCTCTGTCTGGGATTCGCTCCTCAGTGTCCACTTCAGCTACAGCACAACCCCTCTGAAGATAATTCAAACTAAAAACATCACATAAGCGTCAAGCGCTCTAATAAATTAGCTGATTGGAGCCCATGAGCCCAAATCAAAAATATGTTAGTTGATAACCTTGGCTGTGTGTGTGTCACTACATCAGTGTGTGTGTGTGTGTGTGTGTGTGTGTGTGTGTGTGTCACTACATCAGTGTGTGTGTGTGTGTGTGTGTGTGTGTGTGTGTGTGTGTGTGTGTGTGTGTGTGTGTGTGTGTGTGTGTGTGTGTGTGTGTGTGTGTGTGTCACTACATCAGTGTGTGTGTGTGTGTGTGTGTGTGTGTGTGTGTGTGTGTCACTACATCAGTGTGTGTGTGTGTGTGAGAGAGGAAGTGTCACCGCATCATCATCGAGTCGTCTGGACTCTTCATTAAACCCACAGCCAATAAAACATCAGCTTCACTGCATCAATTCAGACCTCATTAGCATAGACACGCCCCTACTCACTCTATTATCCTATTAGGCCATGCCCCTAGTGACTGCTGGAGGGGGAAGGAGTGAAAGAAAGGAGGATGAGATGATGAGAGAGTGAGAGTGAGGATGAGGAGGATCAGTATTCATCCTGGTCCCGTGGCTGTTCGTCAATCTCTTCGTCCTCCGGAGGCGCGAAACCATCCTGAAACAAACAGAACGTGAATAAACCGCACAGAATTAACAACAAACAAACAAAACAAAGTTAACTGTGTCTTTAATTTCACAGTTTTGGTCTTTATAACCCCAGAACTGCCAGATACAAACCTGCAATTGTGACAAAAAAAGTCTGAATTTTTAATTGTGGTAGAAACTAACAAACAAACAAAAAAACTGAATTGCAGGATATCAACTCAGAGTTCTGAGGGAAAAAGTCAAAATTGTGAGAAAAAAATCTGAATTGTGAGAAAGAAAAACAACAGAATTTGCGGGGGGAAAAAGTCAGAATTATCAGAAAAATTTAGAATTGCAAGAGAAAAAAACAAAACAGAATTCTGAGGAAAAAAGCCAGAATTATTAGAAAAATTCTGAAATGCAAGAAGAAAAAAAAAAACCGAATTGCGAGAAAAAAAGTCTGAATTATCAGAAAAGTTCAGAATTGCAAGAGAAAGAAAAAAAAACTGAATTCTGAGGAAAAATGTCAAGTCAGAATTATCATAAAAATTTAGAATTGCATGAGAAAAAAAAAAGAAAACAAAACAGAGGAAAAAAATCTGAATTGCGAGAAAACAACAACAGAATTTGTGGGGAAAAAGAGTCAGAATTATCAGAAAAATTTAGAATTGCAAGAGAAAAAAACAAAACAGAATTCTGAGGAAAAATGTCAGAATTGCGAAAAAAAAAGCCAGAACTATCAGAAAAATTCTGAAATGCAAGAAAAAAAACAAAACTGAATTGCGAGAAAAAAAGTCTGAATTATCAGAAATATTCAGACTTGTGAGAAACAATTCTGAGAAAAAAAATCTGAATTCTGAGGAAAAATGTCAGAATTCCGAGAAAAAAGTCAAGTCAGAATTATCATAAAAATTTAGAATTGCATGAGAAAAAAAAAAGAAAACAGAGGAAAAAAATCTGAATTGTGAGGAAAAACAACAGAATTTGCCAGGAAAAAGAGTCAGAATTATCAGAAAAATTTAGAATTGCGAGAGACACAATTCTGAGAAAAAAGTCAGAGTTGTGAGATGTAAAGCCACAATCACCCTTTGAATATTTTTTAGTTCTGTGACAGAATCAAGCCTCTGTAGCACCGTGTGTGATTGATGATGAAGACTGGTCACCTCTGTGGTGTAGAGGACCTCCATGATTTTGCCGAGGACGGGGCTGCTGTCGCACTCGTTCTCCTGACAGATCAGCTCGATGTCTCGGAGCTTGCCGAAGTAAAAGTCTCTCTCTTTCTCCAAACCGTCCACTGTCAGCTTCAGGTCCATCAGCTGCACGCAGACACACACAGACTGGCTTACTTCATACTCATTTTTATTTCATTTAATAGTTTACATTTTTAGATTGATACACTTTTATTTTTAAAAATATATAAATATTACATTTATATTTATAAATATTTATTATATTAAATATTTATATTTATATTAATAATAAAATATTATCTATTTAATAGATTTATGATATAAACTCAGTTGCAGTGTATTTTATTTTTTTATTTTTCCATAATTTCTTCAGGTACTTGATCTTATGTTCTGTCTCTACTATTAGCAATATATAAATATTATATTTATAAATATTTATTATATTTATACATTTTTAAATACTTATTTAAAAATGTATAAATATTTATTAAAATAAATATTTAAATAAAATAAATTAATAATAAAATATTTATTTAATATGATCTATTTAATAGATTTATGATATAAATACAGTTGCAGTGTATTTTATTTTAATTTTTTCCCCATAATTTCTTCAGGTGCTTGATCTTATGTTCAGTCTATTAGCATTAGTATTAAATCAGTTCTAGTTAATGAATCGTGATTTGTTCAAGAAGCACATACATATGTAAATTAGGCTACATTCTCCGCCTCTCATTGGCTCTTGTCTGTATTCTGAGTGTGTATTACAATGTGTGTGCGATTGTACCAATTCATCCATATTTTAGAGACAAATTTGTGCTCAGAAGTGAGCGAAACCTGACAAAACCACCTTTCAAGCAGCTCTGCATTTGTAAAAAATGTAAATATATGTGAATAAAGATTTGCAGATTCTGAAAACGTTAGTGTTTATAGCTAGCTGTCCTCTACCTGCTGGTTGAGCTCCATGATCTCGGCGTCGCCGCCTCCGTTGCGTGACACTGGCGTGCTCCGCCTTGTTCCGGTTGAGGGGGCGGAGCTTATAGCACGCGGGGGGGCAGGCATAGTTTTGGGTGCCGTCGGTGATGTCCGCTGGGGTCCTAAACACAAAACCGAAGTCATTAGCCAATCACAGCAGAGGAACTCTCACATCAGCCAATCACAGAGCAGAGGCTCACTCGTCAGCACGGCTGCAAATATTCCTCGATTCTATTCCAGTATTCGCATTTCTGTCATAATGAAACGGACGAATATTAAAGATTAAGTGGACATTTGAATCAAATGTCGTTTAGTTGATATTAAACGAGGATTAGATTGCGCAGTAAAGCAATCGTCAGGCTGTTAGCGCCCTCTGCTGGCTCTTGTTGTAATGCATAATCTACATTAGCTCTATTGTTTATAATACATTACGTATTTTTAACAGTTTTGTTTAATAAAATCACATAATTACTTGCTTTTGATACTTTATTTGAACTAATTATCATTGCCTCATTGTTATTATATTTGTATTTTAAGTAATTTTAAAAGCTATTTTTGTCTTAGGTCTATTTTTATTACCACAAAAATTAAAATGATCCGATTAATCGTCAGAATAATCGACTCGATTACCAACATAATCGTTAGTGACAGCCCTACTCGTCAGCCAATGGAAATTAGGGCTGTCAAAATGATTGAAAAACTAAATTAGAATTTTGTACTTAAATATAATCGAATTATATTCTAATTTAAAAGGCATAGTTTCAGTTAGGGTGAAAAAAGCTTTTGGCTTCTCTCCTGAAGAGCCACATCCAGCAAAATATCACTAATGCACGTTTCTTCAAAGCAATAAAATAACACGACGATCTTAAAACAAAAAAAGTTAATTAATTTGCTTAAACAATTAGAAACAAAACAGCATCATGTATGCATGTATAGTTTAATACAAAGGACCAAAAACAGTCACAAAGAGTACTTTTTCTGTTTAAAAACATGAGATGCAGAGGGATGGGAAAACGGTCATAAAGTCACGAGACGTGTTTTTTAAAAGTTGAACTTGCATTAATTTTTCATGCTTTCTCTTGTGTGAGACGCGAGTGCAACGCTGATAGACATCCCTCTAGAAATGTGATAAATATGCGTTCTGTGTGAACAGCTTGACGTAAACGAGATCTTCTCCGCAGTGAGGTTCTCTTCTTCCGCAGTGTTTGGAATGAGCAGCGCTGCATCCAGTGGGATGCTTCTATGAGAAGCATTAAAATGCAACGACACTTACTTCGTCATCGATGCTTGTGCGCCGCTGATAAAGCTGCCTGATGCACATCTAAAATTCGAATGCTTTTTTTTTTTGACAGCCCTAATCGAAATCAGTTTCAGATTTGTAGGCAGGTCATGAAACACACTGAAAGGCCAGGGCCCGGCTGCATGAAAGCCCTTAAGCTAAGAAATCCCTTCGTTATAAGGTTAAGAGAACCCTTAGTGAATCCTGGGTTGCAAGAAAAATCCTAAGGGTCAACTTAAAGGAACCTTAAGGCTGTTATTAAGTGCTCCCCTTAATTATCTAAGTGTTCCTACAAAGTCCTTAGTAACTATTTCACCTTGATAGATTTAAAGGAGCAAAACAGTCATTTTAAACTCAGTATTTTTAAGCTCAAATGTAAGACTTAAGACATTTTTAAGACCTGCACAAATAAAATATCATATGAGCGTAGTAGGGCAGTGATTACGGTAACATAATAAACTGTAAAATGACTGTAAAAAGCATGGTTTTCACAAAATATAAAAAAATATATAAAAAAAGTTGTATATAATTTAAGAAAATGGATTTGTATCAATTATATACATATATTTAAACAATTATTGTTAATCAATTATTACATTAACAATACAAACGTAATGTATGTCTTAATTGTTTAGATTTTTTTTAATGCATTATCGATCCCCCTGTTCACATTCACAACTCGGATTAATTAACGTCAAAACATGGATTAATTTTCACATTTATTAAAATTTCCGTCACTGGTCAGCAGGAGGCGCTGAAACAAAGCGGTTTCCTTGGTAACGACTGTTTATTTGTTCTGTTTTAGTTGGTTTGGTTTGTATTTCGTTATGTTCTGTTTATTGTCAGAGATATACATATCTATGTTCATTGTGAGATGTAGTAACTATAGCAACCGCGGCACCCATTGCCGTATGTTGCCTGGAACTACCGTAAAACACTTAGTATAAACAAGGTGACAGTTCAGACGTTTGTTGCAACGCTCTTAAAGAAATCCCTTACCTCAGGGAATTTCTTCCCCTTGGGGAGACCCCTGAGTCAAATTACTTAAGGACTTTCATGCAACACAATCAAACCCAAAACACTCAGGTATTAGCTGTGAAAGCTTTGTGGAGAGGAGACTGAAAGCAGTGCGGAGCGTGTGTGTGTGAGTGTGTGTGTGTGTGTGTGTTACCTGCTGCTCTCTGAGGGCTCTTGGTTTTGTGGAAAGTGACTTCACCTGGGTTGGGCGGCGGTGGAGGTGTGGTGTCGTGGCCCTGTCGCGCTAACTGAGGATCGTACTCCTTCCCGTCGTAGTTAGCGTCGAAGAACTTCTTAAACCACTGAAGGAACTCGAAGTTGTCCTGAAACTTGCCCTTGACGAGCCTCTCCACGGGAATGATCTGAAACACAACATCAGACGACGCAAGTCATGGAAATTCCTAAACAGGAGTTGATGAAAAGCTAATAATTAATATATCTAATGTTAAATTAAAATAAATAAATGGGGCTGCACGACAGTGTTAGTTTAGTATTTTTTTTTTTTTTTTTTTTAATTAGCTTCATATTTTCAGTCTTTATTTTAATTATAGTTTAATATTTATTCTTTTTGTCATGTTTTTAATATCATTATTCAGGTTAATTATTTTATTTTAGTTTTATTTCATATTTTCATTTAGCTTAACTTTCTCATTTAGTATTTATACTTACATTTTATTTAGTGCTGGCAAACGATTAATCACTTCCAAAATAAAGAGATTTGTTTACATAATATATGTATGTGTACTGTGTATATTTATTATGTATATATAAAGACACACACATACAGCATATATTTTTTGAAAATATTTACATGCATTTTAATGTATATATTTATATTAATATAATTTATATTATATCTAAATATATTTAATATATAAACAAAATTTTTCTTAAATACATGCGTGTGTGTGTTTATATAAACACACATATTATATATATATATATATATATACACACACACACACACAGAACATTTCATTTTAATTTAATTTAATTTAAGCTTTCTTTCAATTAACAAAACATGTTTTTAATAGCTGTAGTTAATAATATGCTACAAGAGCATCACATAATATGATCCGGTTTACTTTATTTACACATTTGCATAGAGTCTGACAAAAAAATTAATAAAATTAAATAAAATTAAATTAAAAGCTTGAAATTAACATGTTAAAAGCTGGAGGGGTTGAACATTTGAAAACAAGGAATTTATTCCATAAATATTAGTATTGTAACTTTTTCCGTAAATAAAATTATTTTAATTATTTATAATTATTTTTAATTTTAAATGATCAAATATTCATGTGTGTAGAAATATTTATTTGACTTAATTTTTATAATTAAAACAGCAACAGCAATAATAATAATAATTATTACTAATAATAATAGTTACTTGATAATAATATTATTATTACATTTTATTAGGTTCCTAAAACACCAGTGAGACACCATCACAACTAAAAAGAAATGTAAAATAAAACACTTACTAATAAAAAAAAAATCATTTATTGTATTTGTTTCTCCTAATAGCTCAAATTATTGAAATATGTGTCCCTGCAGCACAAAAGCAGTCTTAAGTAGCACAGGTATATTTGTAGCAATAGCCAACAATACATTGTATGGGTCAAAATTATACATTTTTCTTTTATGCCAAAAATCGTTAGGATATTAAGATCATGTTCCATGAAGATATTTTGTAAATTTCCTACCGTAAATATATCAAAACTTCATTTTTGATTAGTAATATGCATTGCTAAGAACTTCATTTGAACAACTTTAAAGGAGATTTTCTCAATATTTAGATTTTTTTGCACCCTCAGATTCCAGATTTTCAAATATTGTCCGATCCTAACAAACCATACATCAATGGAAAAATTATTTATTCAGCTTCAGATGATGTTTTGTGCTCCAGGGTCACATATTAGCGTCTCACCTTGTCCACGTTCATCCGCTTGAAGGCCGTCTGCAGCACTTTGAAGTTGTGGATGAACTCGTGCTCCAGTTTGGCCTGGAACTTGACTCTCTTCAGCAGAATGCAGCCGGGGAACAGCATGTCCATGAAGTGACAGTACGCCGCACCTGACCAACACAAGCGGTCAGCATCACAATCAGAGCCGGAACACACACAGAGCTGTTTCAGAGCGGAGCTCACCTGAGCACAGCTGCTCGATCTTGGTGTAGGTGAGCTGCAGAGAGTCGTTGACCCAGGCCAGCATGTCATGTCTGCTCAGGTTCTCGATGGTCATAGACGTGGAGTAAACGTTTACCGCCATCCCACAGCTGCAGAGAGTTTACACTCAAAACATCATCACACAGAAACCCCGCTGACAGCGAACTTCTCACAGGTTACGCACTAATGTTATTCCAGTAATATTACCAGTTATCTGGCCTTTAATGATGTTCTCAAAACATACACACACACGCACGCACGCACGCGCGCACACAGACAGTGTCACACACACACACACGCTCGCACGCACGCACGCGCGCACACACACACGCGCTCGCACACACGTGCGAACACACACAGACAGTGTCACACACACACACACACACACGTGCACACACACACACAGAGACACACACAGAGACACACACACACACACACACAGTGTCACACATACACACACACACACGTGCACACACACACGCTCGCACGCACGCGCGCACACACGCGCTCGCACACACGTGCGAACACACACAGACAGTGTCACACACACACACACACACACACGTGCACACACACACACAGAGACACACACAGAGACACACACACACACACACACACACAGTGTCACACATACACACACCCGCTCACACACACCTGCGGACCTGCACACACAGAGACACAGTGTCACACACACACACACACACACACACACACACACACACACACACACACAGTGTCACACATACACACACAGAGACACAGTGTCACACACACACACACACGTGCACACACACACACACACACAGACACAGTGTCACATACACACACATACGTGCACACACACACACATACGTGCACACACACACACACAAACACACACAGAGCCTCGCACTGACAGTGTCACACACACACACTCACTCACACTCACTCACTCGCTCACACACTCACTCACTCACTCACACACACACACAGAGTCTCGCACGCACGCACACACACGCATGCACACGCAGTGTCTCACACACACTGTCTCACACACACACACACACTCTCACACACACACACACACACACCTGCGGACCTGCACACACAGAGACACAGTGTCTCAAACACACACACACACACACACACACACACACACAGTGTCACACATACACACACAGAGACACAGTGTCACACACACACACACACACACACGTGCACACACACACACACAGACACAGTGTCACATACACACACATACGTGCACACACACACACACACACAAACACACACAGAGTCTCGCACTGACAGTGTCACACACACACACTCACTCACACACACAGAGTCTCGCACGCACGCACACACACGCATGCACACGCAGTGTCTCACACACACTGTCTCACACACACACTCACACACAGAGTCTCGCATGCACGCACACACACGCATGCACACGCAGTGTCTCACACACACTGTCTCACACACACACTCTCACACACACACACTCACACACAGAGTCTCGCATGCACGCACACACACGCATGCACACGCAGTGTCTCACACACACACACACACACACACACACACTCTCTCTCTCTCACCGTCAGCAGGTGTAGTACACACTGTAGTACACTAGCTCTCCTCTGGGCTTCTGTTCCCTACAGAACAGTGTCCTTCCTATAAAGCAAACACAGGAGAAACGCTGCTTAACACTCAGATCAGCACGGAGACCTCAAACATCACACATCAGACCCGTCTGTGTTTGTCTCGTTACGCTCATAAGAGGCTCTCAGTGCAGAAAAAGATCAATATTCTGTAGACGCCATCCCATCCTGGAAAAAACAACAACTAGTTAAACCGGACGTTACGTTTACTGCTGCTAAACGACGTGTTTACAGACACAACTGACAGTGTGTGTGTGTGTGTGTGTGAGTGTGTAAATGTAAAAATGCAGTAAGTTTCCTGTAAGGGGTAGGTTTAGGTGTAGGGTTGGTGTAGGGTGACAGAAAATACGGTCTGTACAGCAGAACAATGTTACGCCTATGAGAGTCCCCACAAGGATAGAAAACCAGAAAGTTCAGTGTAATAAAGTGGAATGACACAGGGAAATAGTATTGAACACATGAAGAAAGGAGGTGCAAAAAGGCATGGAAAGCCAAGACACCAGCAGAAATCTATCAGTAATTAGAAAGCAATCCTGCCCCTCGTCAGTGGAAATTAATATTAGCTGCTTCAGTCCCAAATGATGGCCTACAAAAAGGTGTCTCATGACCAACGTGTCACACAAGAAACATCTCATGATGGGTGAAAGCAAAGAGCCTTCTCAAGACCTTCGCAATGTTATTGTTGCAAAACACAGTGATGGCTGGATTTCTATACTTCTGAATGTTCCTGTGAAGACTGTTGGGGCCTTGATCCGGAAGTGGACAGAACATCATTTCACCATAAACCAGCCACGACCAGCTGCTCCTCGCAAGACTCCTGACAGAGGAGTCAAAAGAGTTATCAGAAGAGTTGTTCAAGAGCCAAGGACCACTTGTGGAGAGCTTCTCATTTAAAGTTTGCTGCACATCATTTAGACAAGCCTGTGAAGTACTGGGAGACTGTAGTCTGGTCAGATGAGACCAAAACTGGACCAAAATACACGCCATGGTTGGAGGTCAAAGGGCACTGTACATCACCCCAAAACATCATGGAGTAGCTCTGGCAAAATACATATAGCTGAAGAAAGGAAAAATGTACCGAGACATTCTTGATAAAAGTCTGCTGCCATCTACCAGGATGATGAAGATGAAACCAGGGTGACGATGATCCCAAACACAGCCAAGCAAACTCTCGACTGGTTTCAGAGAAAGAGAATAAAGCTGCTGGAACGGCCAGCCAATCACCGGACTTGAATCCAATAGAAAATCAATGGAAATAACTAAGCTTAGAGTTCATAGAAGAGGCTCACAGAACCTTCCAGATTTGAAGACTGTTTGTGTGGAAGAATGGGTCAAAATCACAGCTGAGCAACGCATGCGTCTAGCTTCTCCTGCAGGAGGCGTCTCGAAGCTCTCATCACCAACAAACGCTTTTGTACGAATTATTAAATACACTTCAGTAGCTCAATACGTTTTCGCTGGGTCATTCCATTTTATTACGCAGAACTTGATTTCTGAACTTATTTGTATTGTTTTCTCTGTGTGTATGGATTGTTGGGTTGTTTTACTTGAAATGTATTTAAATGAACAAATGTTTTACTAGTTTTAGCTAATCATAAAAACCTTGTTTTTTTTTCTATTGAAACAAGACGTTTGGGTGGGACATATTTTGAACAGCCAATAGGCTTTAGTTTAGGTCACAGCCGTGAATCCTGATTCGCTGCTGGCTACTGTCAGTCAAACAAGGATCATACAGTGGGCGGGGCTTGTCCTTCTATAAAACATTAGTTTGAGCTAAAAACTGACCTGTAAACACAAGATGATGTCATTAACACTTCTGATCAACTTTCTCAGAAGTGAAAGACTGTAAAAATGAGAACAGCAGCAGTAAGTCTTTAATTTATCTCTGTAATATTTCCAGGTTTTGTATTTATTACACAGAGATGTTCATCAGCTGGTCCTGTGGCTCTGAATGGAGCGCACTAATGCTGAGCGCTGGGCTTTCTGCTGAGCTCTGGAAAACACACACACACACACTCTACAGAAACACTGTCTGTGTGTGTGTGTGTGTGTGTGTGTGTGTGTGAGAGAGAGAGAATGAGCTTGTGTCTACAGTCTCTGCGTTGTTCAGTCTGTCAGAAACCGTCCCTCAGAACCAGCTCTGTCTGTCTGGAGGTCTGTGCCGGTTTCACTGAGTTTACAGCATCATGCGTCACGTTTTCAGTGTTTATTGAAGCGTCTCGAAGCGTGTGGAATGTCTCATGCCATTTGCTATGAATATTCTGCATTCTTCTCTGTACGTGGGAACAAATGAGTGTGTGTGTGTGTGTCTGTGTCTGTCTGTATATCATTGCCAGTATTCACAATTTACAAATGAATGAAATAAACATTTTTATTTCACTTTCACTATTGCACTCTATCACTTGTCAACAGTTAGTTTGCATTTGATTATGTTATTATGAATATTTATTGTTTGCATTTTTTTTTTCAGTTTCCCATAAACATTTACCATTTGAGTCATATTAACCAGAAATCATAATATTTAATGACTAAAATCATAACATAATACCTTAAAAATAACTACATAAATTATTATAAAAATTAATATATGTTAAATAATTAATGTACATTTAATTTCTGGAAATAATTGCAGATTATATATATATATATATATATATATATATATATATATATATATATATATATATATGACCCTGGAGCACAAAACCAGTCATAAGTGTCAATTTTGTGAAATTGAGATTTCTACATCATCTGAAAGCTGAATAAATAATCTTTCCATTGATGTATGGTTTGTTAGGATAGGACAATATTTGAAAATCTGGAATCTGAGGGTGCAAAAAAATCTAAATATTGAGAAAATCTCCTTTAAAGTTGTTCAAATGAAGTTCTTAGCAATGCATATTACTAATCAAAAATTAAGTTTTGATATATTTATGGTAGAAAATTTACTAAATATCTTCATGGAACATGATCTTAATATCCTAATGATTTTTGGCATAAAAGAAAAATGGATAATTTTGACCCGTACAATGTATTGTTGGCTACTGCTACAAATATACCTGTGCTACTGAAGACTGCTTTTGTGCTGCAGGGACACAGATATATACATATACACACACACACACACACACACACATATACACATACACACACATATATACAGTGAAGGCCAAAATGATGAACACTAGTATTTTCAGCAGCTAAAAATGTTTTTAAGTCAGTTATTTCTATCTTTTGCTGTAGTGTGTCAGCATTAATTGTAATAATCCAGTTGTCAGACAAAAATCTCACTGGATTATTACAATTAATGCTGACACACTACAGCAAAAGATAGAAATAACTGACTTAAAAACATTTTTAACTGCTGAAAATACTAGTGTTTTAACCATTTTGGCCACCACTGTGTATAAATGATAGAATGTATATATTTGTGGAAATGATTGTAGGCTAGATATAAAGTTAAGTAGCAGAATACACCGCTATATCAGGTATTACCACAGTATGATGATGAATGATGACCAATATATAAAATAATGAGTGATTAGAAGCGTCTCCGCTCCGTCACACCGGGACAAACCGCTAAACCGCGCTGAACCGTTAAAAACATCATTCTACCGTTAAACAAAACAGACGCGTGACGCGGCGCGTCTGAAGGGCCTCCGCGGACTGACGCGTCTCTATAACTACAATAATAACAACACAACGCGCTTATTCACGGCTCGGTCCCTCACAGCGCTCAAACAGACGCGTACGGCAGTGAATCAGGGCTTTTACTCACGGCTGAGGTGAATCTGTCTCGCAGTCTCGCTCTGATCAGCGTCTCTGGAAACGCAGTGCGTAACACACCAAACTCCGTCCTGAACGCGCACGCATGCGTCACCCCGGGCCGGAAGCGTGCGTGCGCGCACACACAGCCTACGCAGTTCATATCTACATTGTTTTTATTATAAACTCCATTTTGTCTAATGAATACAGTAGCAGAAACAAATATAATAATGTACAATTAGGTATATTTGACTATTTAAAATGTCAATAGCACGTCTATTACATTATTATAGCTAACTAAAATAATATTTAAACCATAAAAATGTTGTTACTTGAAATAAAATAAACTTTAACGCAAATAAAATATTAAAAACAATTTTTAAATAGTTTTTAAATTTTCATTTAGTTTAACGATGTACTAAAATAACTAAAACTAAAATAAAAGTTACTAAAAACGATTAAAGAGACTAAACTACTAAAATAAATTACAAAACACTTAAAATGTTTCAAAAATTATTTAAAACAACACTGGTTAATAATGATTATAATGAATACAGCTGACATATTGAAAACTACATTTATTTTTATCTTTATATTTAGAAACTAATATCTGAAAAAAGGACAAAAAATGTCTTATTTTCAATATTTTTTAAAAATAAATGTTCACATCAAATTGCTCTAAAGTATTAGTTTCTGCTTGACTTTTTTGGAAATGTAATAGCCTGGTAAATGATGCGCACAGGTTCTTCTGAAGCTGTTTATAAAACAAAATGAAATACAATAAAAAGAGTTTCTTTAGAGATTATTTATTTATTTATATTTTGCACTTATCCATTTGATTAAAAACAACAACAAGCCGTCACTTCCAGCACCCAGTGTGAAAAACTAATCACACAACACAAAATCACAAACAGCTTCACAAAGTGATTTTTCTGGAAAAAGTAAACAACAAAAAACAAACACCTAAACCATATAAACTGAGATCTGCATTCATTTAAAAAAACAGCACCGATAGAAACAGCCCTAGCTCACGCTGAACACACGAACAACACAAACCAGACTTCATCAACACGGTTAGGAGCTTCATAAAGCTGTTTGATTTCACAGATCAGTCCAGTTTCTCATCTGACCGTGAGCAGAATCAACAGAGATCACGATTCAGCATTTCCTGACGCTTTAGATATTTCATTACTGCACAATCAAGACCATCAAAACTAACAACATACAGCTTCTATAAATATAAATATGTCAAATATAGATATTTCACAGACACTTTATTCATATGTGGGCATCATTACACTATAAACACAAACACTAACATCAGTATGTGCACGAGAGAGTTAAAACAACGCTTCAGAAACAGATGACAATCTGCTGGAAATCTGTTCACCCTCAGCTCATCTGAGATCAGGAGGAGTGTGTTTCTTCATCAGGTTTGGAGAAATGTGTCTCTGCATCAGTGTCTCAGCAATGAATGGGTGCCGTCAGAGCGAGAGCTGATAAAAACATCACAATAATCCACAGCACTCCAGTCCATCAGTTAACATCTGGAGAAGACAAAAGCTGAAACTGTGCCTCGATTACAAAACAAAATCCTCCGACACGATTCGAAAAAGAAGTTTATTTTATTAAGTATACTTCAGTAAAGTTCAAGTATATTTTTAAGTATACTTTATGAAGTATACAAATATCAGTGTACTAGTGGTATACTTGTAAGTGTACTATTTCAATACTCCTAAATTGGCCCACTTTCTACTATATAAAATATACTTTTAAGTATACTTTGAGTATAACAGTAGTAAACGTTTTTGAGTATACAACTAGTTTACATCAATGTTTTTAGCTTGTACTCCAACTATACTAAAAGTGAACTTATTGGTATACTGATAGTTTACTAATTAAATACTTGTAGTAGCATTTTTAGTATACTTTGAAGTATAGTTTCAGTAGTTTAGTAGTTTTATACTGCAAGTATACTCGTAAGTTTTCTTTAAGTGAACTTTACATCATACTTTAAGTATACTACTATGTCACTATTTAGGTATTAATTTGTATATGTTTTGTTATATGAATATCTGAACATACAAAACATCCAAAGAAAGAACAGGGTAAACAAAAACATTTTATTCTAGCTTCATGCATTCTTTTTTTAAACACTTGAATGTGGGTAAGTTTCATAAATAAATAAAAAATAATAATAAAGAAATAAATAAACACAAATTGAACAAAAATCTGAAAAAAGACTATGAATTGGATTCAGAATGATAATCAGAATGTAGATGGAGTCGATCAACACCCCGAAGCTTGACAGTCATTATTACCTCTTCATGGCTCAACTTTTATTCCATAACGTTACACAGTTTTGATGCTGTTTTATGTCTGATGATGGTGTTAGATCTTCGCTTGTGTTTTGGAAATTCTATACAGAAGATGTGTACTAGCGCCCCCTGCCGTATAACAATGAAAACACGGATTCTAGGAGCACAAGTATAGCTCAAATAAATTTAGACTTTTTCTAAGTATAAGTCAAGTATATTTAAATGTCATTTTAAGTATATTTCTGAGAAGTACATAAAACACATTTCTGAGAAGAACATAACAAGTAGACTGAAAGTATACTTTCCTATTTTTTTAGTTTAAAAGAAGTATACTAATAACACACTTGAATAAACTTATTTTTCGTAATGGTATTCGTCAATGTCTTGCTCTGGAGGCGGGGTTTATGCAAATGAGTGCACCCAGGTGACCTCACCCTGCAACTCGGATCCAAACGAGCCATTTTTGGAGCTTAATTAAATAAACAGATTATAATGAGGAGGAGGTTTTAAGCTATTAAACTTTCACAAAGACCTCTTATATGCCAAAAAAAATCAAGGCAAATTTGATTTCTCATGTCATGGCCCCTTTAAGACATTTCTAACTAAAATCTGAGTCTATAATCCATAATAACTCTTCCTCCAGTGAAAAAGTGCATCTCCTGTTGTCTCTCATCAAAATCCAGCCTCATATTTGTTTAGAGCTGTTTTGGCATCTGTGCAGATTTCTCTCCTGATTCACACCAGAACACTTTTTCACTGGAGGAAGAGTTATTATGAACTCTTATTTTAGTCCAAAAATGCTGGATGTGTTTGAGCTTTTGTCTTCTCCAGATGTTAACTGATGGACTGGAGTGCTGTGGATTATTGAGATGTTTTTATCAGCTCTCATTCTGACGGCACCCATTCACTGCAGAGCATCCATTGCTGAGACACTGATGCAGAGACACATTTCTACAAACCTGATGAAGAAACACACTCCTCCTGATCTCGGATGAACACATTTTCAGCTAATGTTCATCTCTAAACGAGGGCAGGTGGATCTGTGACGTGATTCTCAGCACAAGAGATCCCGTGTTTCCTGAAGCAGGAGGGATAAACACACTTGGTTTTGCATTACACGGACTGTTATTCTAGATATCTAGATGTATTAGAAAACATTTATACTTGAATTATGCAGTCACTTTTAATACTTAGCTCATAACGGTTTTCCTCCTCATTACTCTTTTGGCAAAATCAAGAACTATAAACAGTGATCTGGAGAAGAACGACCAACGCTCGTGAATTAAAAATAAAAATTCTCTCATCATTTACTCTCCCTCAAGTCATTTAAAACCTGTACGAGTGTTTTTTTTTCTGCTGAACACATTTTGAAGAATTTCAGAAGCCAAACAGTTGACGGCACCCATTGACTTCCATAGTATCCCAGCTAACAGGAAACATTCTGAGAACGTTCTCTCTAGCAACATTAATAGAATGTTTGTTCACTGATCTGGTCTTTAATAACGCTCTCAAAAAACCTTATTTATACATTGTTAATAAACTTCTTAGTTGGACGTTCTTCTAACGTTTTCTAAATGTTACTACTTGCTTCAGAGAACATGCAACAGTAACGTTCCCATAATGTTTGAAAAACTATATAATGAAATGTTACCCTAACATTTTATTTAACATTTACATAACCAAGAAGAAAATGTTTTTAAATATTTTAAAAACTAAACGTTCAGAGAACATTCAGTTATGTTTTCATAACGTAAGAGAAACGTTAGCAAAACGTTCTTGGAACATATTTTTGTTCGCTTAAAATACTATGGAAGTCAATGGGGCCCAAAACGGTTTGGTTCCCAACATTCTTCAAAATATCTTATTTTTAGTTGTTTCACAAAAGAAGGAAAGCGAGTATATAACGGCAGAAATGTGTTTTTTGGTTGGTTTTATCGTAATGCGGCACAGTTTGAGTTGAGTTGAATTGGCACTTTGGATGCGACGCTGACTGCGATTCGATCCAGTTCTTCGTTTACAGCGATATTTAATACTTGTGTAGGAGGAGGGTTGCCGTGGAGACGGTTCTGCGGTTTCCACGGTTACCAGATGCCACTGGAGCGTCCACCAGGTGGAGCCAGAATTCTGGCCGAGGATCTCTTAGGAATGTGATCGTCCACTTGAGCTCCTGAAAAACACGCAATCCCACAATCCTTAGCACACGACCATCAGTTACTGAATCTAGTGCTGTCTAACGTATGACACGTATGACTACTTTATTTCTAATCCTGATTTCAAGCTCAGAATTATGAGCAGAGACAGAAGGACATGCAAACATGAGCAGATGTTTCTGCTTTTACTGCATCCAAACAGACACAGAAAATCACAGAGTTTGTTTAAAAAAAAAAAGAAGCAGCTTATTTTGCTTATTTTGTACAGGTCTTAAATGGAGTATTTTAACATATTTTTCCATTCCTTTGCAGATTGTTAAATAATACATGTTGTGCATTAAAAGTGCACTAAAGCTGATATACACACACACACACACACACATACATTATATATATATAGTTGAGGAAATATACTATTTTACTATTTTAAAGTAATATTTTATATTTAAATATATGAAAAAAATAAAAATATATATATAGTTTTATTTTTTTAAATATTTCTTAATTTTTATTTAAATATTGTAATATATAATAAAGAAAAATCTTCATTTTTATTTGAAAAAATGACACATGATGGAAAGTTTAAATTCATATTTTTTAATTTAATAAGCTTATTTTGTTTATGTAGAGTTCTTTGGCATTAAATGGAGTATTTGGACACATTTTTCCACTCCTCTGCAGATTGTAAGTTAATTTATTTATAATTTCTCATTATTTTTTTTTGAAACTTCTGACATTCAATTGCTTTTGTTATTTTGATAAGTGCATTAAACCTGATACATATAAATAATTGAAGAAAAATTATATAAAATTGTATATTAACTTTATATATAAATTGTATATACATTTTATAAAATTATATAAATATTTTATATAATTATAGTTTATATTAAAGTTTTTATTTTATAAATGTTATATTTATATATATAAATATAAAACAATATATTTCTCTTTCTCTCTATATATACTTGTAATATTCATTGAAATATTATTACATACCATTAAAAAAATCTTATTTTGTAAAAAAAAATGTACATGATGTAAAGTTTTTATTGTTATTTTTGAACGCAACATCATCAAATTATCTAATTTTAGGCGTTTTTGTAAATCTGCAATGCAGATGGAAACATGTATCTGCAATGCAAATCTCAGACTCGCACCTGACAGGCTGAAGCTGGACTCGTGCAGGTCTCGTACGCCCGTGTGTCGCGTAGACGCCCGCATGGGAACATCGCCCTCTGAAGCGGCGGACTCCTTCCGGATAGAGTTGGTTACGGCGGCGACATCGCCTGAATACGGCACTCGATCCACGCCACGCAGCCTCTGAGTCTGTGGATCAGCGTTAGCATCATCATGACCAGTGTTGGGGAAAGTTATTTTTAGAAGTAATGCATTACTATATTGTGTTACTCCCTAAAAAAGTAACTAATTACATAGTTAGTTTTTGTGGAAAGTAATGCGTTACATTACTTTTGAGTTACTTTTTAAATCTGGGCAGGGCTTGCTTGTTTGTTTTTAATATAAAAAAAGTTTTCTTTTACAAACGTAAAAGCCCTTTCACACCAAAAGTGAAATGAATAAGCCTCAGGCTGAAGGAAATGTAGATTCAGGTCTGTACAGTAGAGGGTGCCGCTCAAACTAATCACAAGAAGAATATGACGCAGGAGAAGAAAGTTCAACACTATTCAGCAATAACTAAAATCAAACACTAATGTGTGATTTTTGCTTATTAGTATGGTTGAACTGGATCATAGAAGCTCAGTAGCAAAGACATTGATTAATAAAATGGGATTAAATACATAAATGATATTTGTCTAATTTAACATATTTAATTATTGCAGATTTGTTTAATAATATGATTTTGCATTTGAGTGTTTTTATTGATTGTGAGGAACACTGAATGTGTTTTAGTGCAGGTGAGATGAGTAAATACATGTTGATATTTAGTCTATATCTACAGTAAGATCATGTTCACACACAACGCTCTGCACTTACTCCTGATTTCTCTCAACATGGCAGCACTGGCATAACTTATTTGAAAAAGTAACTCAGCTATTTCATTCTAAATAAAAAAGTAATGCGTTACTTTACTAGTTACTTGAAAAAGTAATCTGATTACGTAACTTGCGTTATTTGTGATGCGTTACATTAATAGTTAATTTAAAAAAGTAATCTGATTATGTAACTAGCATTACTTGTAATGCGTTGTTACTAGTTAATTTAAAAAAGTAATCTGATTACGTAACTAGTGTTGCTTTACTAGTTACTTGAAAAAAGTAATCTGATTATGTAACTAGCATTACTTTAGTAGTTACTTGAAAAAGTAATCTGATTACATAACTAGCGTTACTTGTAATGTTACGTTATTAAATTGAAAAAGTAATCTGATTATATAACTAGCGTTACTTGTAATGTTACGTTATTAAATTGAAAAAGTAATCTGATTATGTAACTAGCGTTACTTGTAATGTTACGTTATTAAATTGAAAAAGTAATCTGATTATGTAACTAGCGTTACTTAACTAGTTACTTGAAAAAGTAATCTGATTACGTAACTAGCATTACTTGTAATGCGTTACGTTACTAGTTAATTTAAAAAAGTAATCTGATTACGTAACTAGTATTGCTTTACTAGTTACTTGAAAAAAGTAATCTGATTACGTAACTAGTATTACTTGTAATGCGTTACCCCCCACACTGATTCATGACAGTGTGAAAGAGATTCATATACAGACAGCAGCACCTTCTCTCTCTGGACCATCTTCTTGTAGAGGAAATCGGGGAAGGATCGCATGGGGTAGAACCTCCCAGAGCCCTGAGCGCAGGTGAACATGCCGTTCTCACACACCAGACGACCGCGGCTGATGGTCACCAGAGGGACGCCGTGACAGCGCTGGCCCTCGTACAGGTTAAAGTCTCCGCCCTGAACCTGAGAACTCACCGAGATCGTCCTGCAGCGACAGACGGATATGAGTGCGAGTTATTACAGTCAACTGAAACTTCTGTTGCTTGAAATAAAATATAAAAACTTAACAAATTCTACATTAAAAAATTTTATAAAAACTATATACACATAAAAAAATTAAATAAAAAATAACGACAAAACCCACAAAATTTTTACTTTAAAATTAAATTGATAACAGAAAATATAAAAATAAAAATGTTTATAAAGTTGTCTTTATTTATTAAATACTGTATATAATCCCATTCAAAAGTTTGGGGTCGGTCAGTATGATTTTTTAAAAGAAATTAATACTTTTGTTCATTAGGGATGCAATAAATTGATGAAAGACAGTAAAGACATTTATAATGTTACAACAGATTTCTATTTCTAATAAATGCTGTTCTTTTGAACTTTCTATTCATCTGTGAATCCTGAAAAATAAAATGTATGACGGTTTTCACAAAAATATTGTGCAGCACAACTGTTTTCAACATTGGTAATAATCAGAAATGTTTGTTGAGCAGTAAATCAGTATATTAGAATGATTTCTGAAGATCATGTGACACTGAAGACTGGAGTAATGATGCTGAAAATACAGCTGCAGATCACAGAAATAAATTACAGTTTAACAGATATTCACATAGAAAACAGCTGTTTTAAATTGGAATAACATTTCACAAATTTTTACTGTATTTTCGATCAAATAAATGCAGCGTTGATGAGCAGAAAAGACTTTTTCTAAAACATTATTCAAAGTAAATCCTACACCAGATTTTTCTCAGTCCAGAGGAAGAAAAGCTTTATCTCCCAAAGTAAATCCAGTAAAGCGTCCAGTACCGGCTGCCGTCCGGGTCCCACACCACCACATCAGCGTCGGCTCCGGGGACAATGCGGCCCTTCCGCGGGTACAGATTATAGATTTTAGCCGCATTCGAGCTCGTCACGGCAACAAAATGATTCTCATCCATTTTACCAGCGACCTGAAGGACAGAAAACGTTACTGAACGAAGTAAAATATACAGGTTTGAATGAATTGAGTGAGTCAATGATTCAAAGACTCATTCATAAAGACGGTCACTTGCTTTGTTTCTGAATGAATCTACATTTTTAAATGAATCAAGTGAGTCAATGATTCAATGACTTACACATAAAGAAAATCACTTTTTATTTCTGAAGGAATCCATGGTTTTGGATGAATCAAGTGAGTCAATCATACAATGACTCGTTCATAAACACAGTCACCTGCTTAGTTTCTGAATGAATCCGTGGTTTTGAGCAAATTGAGTGAGCCAATGATTCAATGACTCATTTATAAAGACAGTAAAATAGCTTCATTTCTGAATGAATCAGCCGTTTGAATGAATCGGATAGATGAGTGACTCACTCATTAAGCCAATGACTTAACGCCACCAGTTTTAGTTTCATATCTGGAGTATCATTTCAGTTTTTTAAAATATAATTTCATATTTCTATATATTAATTTAAAAAA